>JAHBCN010003445.1:0-75015 GCA_019359885.1 Listronotus oregonensis | reverse complement strand
CTATTATAATTAGAGCATTTTCTTTTAAATATTTTATTAAATTTTGTTATTACGAAGTAACAATCAAAATAAATATTTTGTGGACACAGTTAACAAAACAAAATCGTATTATTTAGGAATAATCCGTCATTTTAATTGTTAAAAGGTTTTTTCTAGCCTAAATCTACTATAAAAAAGCCATAGAAAAAGAAAATTATCTTAAGACAAATTATATCTGACCCTTTACAATAGAAGTTTAGCCAGTCTTATTAGTTTATTAGTAGATAAAATAAATATTTGTCATTAAAATTGTATTTACCAAGCATTTGTGTACATTGCTAATATTGAAAAATAAAGTTTATAAAATATGACTAAAATTTTATATGCAAGCGGTCGCAGGTGCAGTTTCATCTATTATTATTTTGCACATCCAATTTTACGAAACATTTTGATTTATTTATAATATATAAATACATCATTTTTAAAAATGTGTTTTGTTTGGCAAATTTTATTTACATAAACATCCTCTCATTTCTTGCACCCCCCTGTATTATAAGGATAAAATAAAAATACGTACAAAATATTTATAGTTAAAAAAAGATCGACTTGTTGACATTTAAATTTCATGGTAACATACCAAAACAAAAATGGTTTCAGTCTTCAAAATACAGATGTCGTAAAAAGTGCATTTTTATGCTGTTCAGTATTTATTGGTTTTTACCGAATTAGTGCAAGAAACGAGTAATATGCCTAGAAACGAGTTGTCTGAGTTCGACAGGACTAGAATTATTGCTCTGTGGCAAGAAGAATATCTTGTCACCAGATTGCCAATAGATTAAATTTTCTTAGAAGAGAGATAGTAGAGATTGGTGAAGTGCGAAGCCGACCTCGTAGTGGTCACCCTCGTATTACCGCGGGACGGAGAGATCGATATATTGCCCAATAAGTCCGCAAAAACGGTTCAGTTACTGTACCGGCACTAAGATCGCACTTCCAGAAAATGTACAACCGTTTGAATTCAAGTGTTACAATCCGTAGGCGGGTCTTAACATCAGGATTGCGGTCTAGAAGACCTTTAAGGGTACCTTTGTTAACTCCTCGTCATCGAACCGCTCGCTTGCAGTGGGCAAGAAACTATCGACACTGGCGTTTAGCAGAATGGAGGAACGTGCTTTTTACAGACGAGTTACGGTTTGGGCTAGTGTGTGATGATTACCCAGTTAGAGTTGAAGGGAAGCGGGACGCATGAATAGACTCGAAGCAGCCGATGCAGTTGCTCCTTACCGAGGTGGAACACAAATGTTTTGGGGAGGTATAATGTTCAATAAAAGAACTTCACTTATTCATATACCGGGGTCACTAACAGGTGCATATTACCTTCAAAACATCATCAATACTGTAATTGTACCCCTACGTGATAAATTAGGTGGTCAGTTCATCTTTATGGACGACAATACCAGGCCACATAGGACTAGAGGTGTTCAAGCATTCCTGGAAAACCAAAACGGTACCAGATTAGAATGGCCCGCGATGTCGCCTTATATGAATCCCATAGAACATGTATGGGATTATGTATTTAGAGCCATATTCAATCGAAATAATCCACCAAGAAACGCGCAAGAATTAATTGTTGCTGTTTAGGAATGGAGGAATATTCCTCAAGAAATAATCAACAATTTAATTATTGGTATGCCTAGACGTGTCAAGGAGAAGAGGTCAAATACTAAATATAAATTTACTGTTGTGTTGAATAGTTTAAGTTTTTGATAAAAATCTAATTTTTTAGTTTTTTAAATTTCTAAATTAGAATTTTAATTTGTTATCTATGCATAAATAATAAATTTAATAAAATGTATTTATTTTATTTTTGTGCAAGCTTTTTACTGAAATTTAACACTGGAATTTTAAAACGTTTAAAACATTTAACATAATAATTATAATAAGGGGGTGCAAGACTTTTGAAAGTGAGTGTATATGAAAGTAACTGGATAATTAAAAACGGGTTAATGAAAAGGGATTAGATTCCTTAGAAAAAATTAATTGTTTTTGGACAAGGCAAACTAAGATAGCGCCGTACTTGTTAAAGAAACACCTTTACACTATATTTAAAAGTAGAAGGGTTAGGACTATAAAAGCGAGATTTTCGCTCTAAAACACCGCTTCTTATCAGATCAACGCAGCAACACTCGACAAGGGCACTTTATCTAGTAATTGCTCCTACACAGTATGTGCTATTGTAAGTTTATATAATAATCTGTAATCTCATCTAGAGATGGCATAGTCCAGGAGTTAGAAAGAATAGTACACAGGTATAGTTGTGCTGCCGCCTTGTTTATTTTTATTGGGACAGACCACGAAGGCTTAAAGTAAGTACTTGGGTACCGTGTATGTTCTAAGTAAAGTAAGGGCAATTTGTTAACACTAAAAATAAATTTTGCAGGTTTGGATGAAAAAAAAAATTACAGAAAGCAAGTTTGACAGTCTGCTGATATAGTAGATTGATTAAAAAGGGATGAATAAGGTAGCACTTAGTGTTGCTCCATATGTATATTAAAAAGTCAGTTACATCTGCAGAGCAGGTAAATTGATTTTTATTGCTCTCTTAAGGGCCAGGCAGGTAAATAAATTATCTGCGGCTCTATAAGGGCTTCACTTAGAAAGGTTTTAAGACCAGTCACAATATTTTCACGTAACGGCCATTCTTTAACGATGTACCTAATGTTGGTTTATAACTTTACTGTTTTATTCGCACAAAAAACAACAATATTTGATGTAACCACTTTGCAGTCCTCTAAAGTAGTCCAACAACTTTTAAATATGCATAGATATTCCATTTATGATTTTCTTATTTTATGCCTTAAAGTAATATATGCATGTTCTCGTGCGTTTCTTTTATATAAAAGTCTAAAGAAAAAAATCTCTTTTCTTATTCTTTCGTTTATGATTTAATTTTTTTTGATAAAGGAATATTTACAAAGCATTGTCCGTTATAGTAATTATCACTGCATAAAGAAGCCATTATCCAAGTAAGGTGTGAAGACTTAGAAGAAGGTCAAATCGTATTATTCGAACCAATTGAAAATAGTCCACTATACGTAAAGGTATTCTATCCACAAGAACTCTAACGCAAAACAAAAGAAATACAGTATTTTTCAGAATAATGAACCTGAAGGATTACTCTCAACAGGTCAAACAGGGTGACAAAATTGATACCTGTCAAGCTGCTAATATGATAGTTACCCATACCTTTACTACACCTGTAGAAGTTCCTTTAAGTAAACTACCTGAAGCTCTGCAACACCTGGTGATATCTTCGAAAGTCCTGAAAAGTGGATTTAAGCAAGTAGAACGTCATCCCGAAATTAAGGAAAAGTCTGCCGTCTCCAGCAGAACCGGACTGTGGCAGTTTAATGTTATGTCATTTGGTCTATGCAATGCCCCTGCTACTTTTGAACGATTGATGTAGTTAACATTATGGGACTAACTTGAAAAACATGCTTGGCATATCAAGATGACATTAATATTTTTGGAAAAACATTTAAGGACCATCTGAAAAATGTCGACGAGGTTTTTTAGAAGCTAAGATCTGCCCACCTGAAGCTTAATCCAAAGAAATGTTACCTTTTCCCAAAAAAAAAAAGTGAAGTACCTGGCATATAATTACCGAAGAAGATGTACATATTTATAGCATAATTCAATGGGACAGATGATTATTCATTTGCATTATACAATTTAACTGCCTTTAGACTTGTCTTGGAAAAAACAATAAACAGTCGCCACTCGGTAGGTTTATAGGTAAGGCCAAAATATGTTATTAATAATTGTTTCCTCGAATTTTGTACGTGATACAATATACAGGTCATTGTAATGCTACATAGGTAGAAATAAGTAAAAAAAAATGCCTAACGGAGTTATTAGCAATACCTTTTAAATTACTTTATAGAAAAGCTAACAATTTATAAATTTAACAGTTTAACTAAATAGCTTTAATTACAAACTATTAACAAAGACGGACAACTTTCCAGTTAGCATCATAAAATGAACCAGAACAGATTTGTTAGGATTTCGTTTAAAAGGGCAATAATTAAAATTGTAATAACTATTTACTTATTAAAAATAACAAAAATTGGAAATTAATTGGCTAAATTTAAAAAATATAAACTGACTTTTGTTTAAATGTAAATTTATTAAAAATATTATATAAATATAGCAGGACCATTGGTAAATTTCAAAAAAATTAATACAAGTAATGCATACTTTTTTAATAAATAAAAACCAACAACGGACTTTTTTTTTTAAATAATACAGTCAGCTAATGCATAGCGCTTTTAAGTATTGATCATTAATAAATACTGCTTTCTCTACTATTTATATGGTTTTTATATCGGCAGTTCACATAAAACATTTAAAAACCGTTTGTGTATATTGTTTTACTAAATACGTGAATTCCATGTCATAAGTAAACTGTTTTGACGCGAGTGAATTCATTTTTCCATTTAATGAAAGGTATTGGAGGACGGCTTTATCAATCAAAGATTTGAAAAACGGAGATCATTGACAGACACTTACTTTTTGAATGAGGTATGTTATGGTCAAGGTTATTGTTATTAACAAATAAATAGTTTTGTAAATGTCAATTTTAATTTTATAATTCTACTTGACAGTACTGATATACAACTAATTTTTTTCCAATTTCATAAATAAAAATTAAAATTTTTCTAATTTTAAACATGTTTTTTTTAATATTCATAGCCTTGACCATAACTTTTTAGGTTACCCATTTGCTATATACTTGTTTACATATAATATTTGAAAAAAGAAACATATAGTTGGCAGGTCGTCCCTAATTCGGATTTTAGATTAGTACGTTAAACAGAGGTTTAACTACTGCCTTAGAAAATATGCTTATTATAATATACAGTATAATTGAGGTTATATATATATATATATATAAATATATATATATATATATATATATATATATATATATATATATATATATATATATATATATATATATTAATATATATATATATATATATATATATATATATATATATATATATATATATATATATATATATATATATATACATATATACATATATATATATATATATATATATATATATATATATATATATATATATATATATATATATATATATATATATACATATATAAATATATATATATATATATATATATATATATATATATATATATATATATATATATATATATATATATATATATATATATATATATATATATATATATATATATATATATATATATATATATATATATATATATATATATATATATATATATATATATATATATATATATATATAATATATACAGGGTGTAAAAAGTATCATGCTCACGATTTAAATGGGCAAATTTTGAGCTAAAAACCCAAGTCAAAAGTCTTTTGACATATGTTTTCTAAACTTGACAGATTTTTGTCGTCTATACGATGTCAAAGTTAGAACTTCAGAAAAAAAATATTTTTAAAAATCTTAAGAATTGAAAACTTATTAGTAGATTCATTTGGTAAAAAAAATAGACTAAGTTTTAAATGTTACAATCTACAAACAAAAAAAAATATGAATAATTTTTCCCCCAGTTAAAAAGTTAAAAAACAATTGGCAACAGAGCATCTTGGTGTCTGACGTAAAGTCAGCTGTAATATTGCTCACCGGCCGGCAGCGATAGCTGGCGATAGTTTTGTTTGTTTTTAAATCGGAAAAATATGCCGATATGATTCAAAACATATCTAAACTAACCACAACTAACCACAAACGTAGTGCAAATGTACCAAAGATTTTTAAAAACGGAAAGTGTGCAACCGAGAAATCTCATTCTTTAAGCAAAATAAAAAAGTGCTGTTTTAAAACATAATAATTATTATCGGAAAAATATGCCAATATGTTTTAAATTTACCACAAACGTAGTGCAAATGTATCAAAGATTTTTAAAAACGGAATGTGTGCAACCCAGAAATCTTATTCTTTAAGCAAAATAACAAAAGTGCTTTTTTTAAAACATAATAATTTTTGTTTTTAAAATTTATATTTAGCCTATTCTTTTGGTAAGTACAACTATTTTTTAATAACAAATAAAAACCTAATAATTATTTGTCTTTTTTTACTTAAATTTAATTTCATATTAAATATCAAAATAAATTCAAAAAGGGAAATTTTTTATAATTGTATGTAAATGAACATCTCCTTAAAAATAAATATGAAAACCATCGCAAAAATCTTCGTCGGTCGACTCGCATTCCATGAAACAGGCGCGGTGTTGCCAATTTTTTTAAACTTTGAAAGGTCATAATTCGAAAACGATTAATTTTTTGACCCATATGTTTTTGGCTTTTTCGACTTCTTTTGAGCTCCACTATCGTCCATTAAAATGATGAGCATCATACTTTTTACACCTGTATATATATATATATATATATATATATATATATATATATATATATATATATATATATATATATATATATATATATATATATATATATATATATATATATATATATATATTTTATATATATATATATATATATATATTTTAAAATTTTTATATATATATATATATATATATATATATATATATATATATATATATATATATATATATATATATATATATATATATATATATATATATATATATATATATATATATATATATATATATATATATATATATATATATATATATATATATATATATATATATAATATAAAATTTTCCAGTGAATCTGTGAATCATCAGACACCGTTCAGTAAAGTTCAGTAGAACTTAACTGAGATGTCATTAAAACGTTAACCACAAAACTGTCTCCTCAACGACAGAAGTAACACGTAAGTCACCCGAGAAGCCATTACCACATGGTCGTTGAAAACATTGCTATAAATTAAGGAACAAGTGTGGTGCTCACAGACCATATAAATTTTGTTAACTCTTAAGCACATAATACTACAGTTAGGTACAGATTTTTTACCATAATAATTTAAAAACAATGTGTTCCTAAGGTCTGGTCAAACAATTTGTCGTTGCAACGATTGTCTAAAATTATTGACTACCAACTGCAATCATGGCCAACTACGTTAATGAACACACCTGAGATACGAAATTAATTAACAAATGGTGCTGGAAGTTTGTTTATCGGCGTTTAGGGGCAGTTTAATTATCTGTTGGTTAGATTGTGGGTAGGCGAGTGCCGGCCGGCAAATCTACCGGGAGTTAGACATTTGTAACACGATAAAAGCTATAATCGTATAGTTGGTCCAAATAAACCAAGCAGGACATCAACAGTATTTTCAGAAAAAGTGCATTAAAAGAAACAATTAATATACAGTATGTTTTTATAACATACGTACTAAAAAAATCTTCTAAAATTTCTTAAATTTGATTATTAAAATTTGTAATAATTGCATGTCATTATTTTTTATTTCAAGTAAAAATACTATTTACATAATAAAATAAACCCACGTTATGTTTTAAGAAATGTGTAAAAACTATTTTTTTATTTAAGTTGTTCCTTGTTTTATATCCAGTTTATACTTTTTTTAAATAAACGCTAACTTACACAAAAAAAATTTGAATGTAAAACATATAATTCTTTTTAAAGTTGGTACAAGAAAAAATTTACATAAATAACAAAAATATTTTCTTTAACGTAAAAACAGTTTATCAAGAGATGCGAAGTTGGGTCTGGTAATGTTAAAGCCAAAAATTTTTATTTTTAATTGGAAAACAAAGAACTAAACCTATTACAACAATACTCTTGTTTATCAAAATTATAAAAAAATTCATTTTAGGCAAACAGTCTCCTTATACCATAAGAAAAACAAAACTTAGATATTTAGAAATATTATTTGAAACTAAGTGTCTTAATTGAAACCCACATTTGCTTGTTTTTTAATGGCTCACAATCTGATTAGTTTTTTCTATTTTATTATATGTAAAAAAAAGTGAAGTTTACCTTATCCTCGTATTTTTGGCGAAGGTTTAATCTTCCACAAATTTTATAAAGGTATGCACAAATATAGTACTTTTGTTTAATTCTACGTATGTTACAAACTAAATGTTCTTAATATCTGTTATTTTATTTATGGATAAGTTTATACCAACTCAGAAAAAAATATTGCCAAAACAAAAAAAATCGTTTAGAAGAAAACAAAACTTTTTAGATTAGATTTATTATTATATTTTAAATTTTCAAAATTATATTGTTTTTTTACCCTTGTCTCTCTTACAAAATCTAAGTATAATGGCAACCAAGAGACCTACTGATATTGTGAAATTGTAACCATACAAAGTACACGGTATTCACTAGCTACCTATCTTCACTAATTATTACCATTAAATATACTGAAAATCGGTTTAACACCTGAATCTTTGAAAATTAATTGTTCTATTACTTTGTGGAATTTGTTATCACCTTATGACTAATGTGTATTTAAAATTTTGGTTACATATTGGAAAACACCAAGCCACTACAGGAGTTAAAAATATTGACAAATGTTACTAATTTTTTTAACTAACTAGACAAAATTACGACTGCTTCGGAACAAATTACAACCAGACTGGACTCCATTCAAAGAAGAGCCATTCGTCTTATTAATGATGCAACGCTCACAGAAAGGCTTCCTCTTCTTGCCCACCGTCGAGCTGTAGGGAATCGCTCTTTTATAGGTATTTTCACGTCTTCTGCTCAGAGAAGTTGGCCAGTATAATTCCTTCTCTGGCAGCTCCCAACAGAGCAACACGTAGTGCAACTTGTATGTATCCTTTTACAGTTCAGTTAAAGGGGCCCCCATCTTTCCGCTTTCTTCGTCCCTTCATCCCTAGAGTGTCAACACTATGGAAGCTGCTGCCCGCAGAAGTTTTTCCTTCTCCTTCCAATCTCCAAATATTTAAGTCCCGTGTGAACAAACTCCCTCTCTTAAGAGGTACGTTAGTACTTAGGCATCAGCCTTCGTGGACTGTCCCAAGATAAAAAAAAAGCAACTTAACATGGGTTCATGCTAGTGACTTATCATCACTAAAAATTAATAGGGAACGTTTCCTTTTTAAAAGGTGTACAAACCGCCAACAAAACGTTGGCAACCTTGTATATTGGTGTTGTCAACATGTATCTCGTCAACTAGCCACAAGTTAATGGATACTCGGCAACATCCTGCGGCAAGTTATCAAAGAAATTTGTTGACTGTTGCTTGTATCCGTGTTTTCCATCTCAAATAAAAAACATCGCTCAGTGTGTACGGTGTTGTCAACTTCAACTTGTCAACAAGTAGCGTAGAATCAGTTGTAAAATTTTATAGGTTAGGTAGGTACGTTGTTTGTTTCTGCATATTTTATTAGTTTTAAACATGATATAGATAAAAGGGCTAGTGGTAGAGCTAATTGAAATGGCTCCATAACTTGTCCCAGTTCTTAAAAACTCTCTCTACCGCCACATTCTTTTTCGCTTTCGGGCATGGTCAGCAATTATAATTAAAACAGCACTAACACCAGCAGCAACAGTCTCTTCCATTTTTAATTTAACACCGAGTTTGGTTTGGACGCACAACACTGTTAAAAACATATCTCCATATACAAGTAGCTGTATACAATAAATATGTTGGCCACAGCCGTCAACGTGTTGCCAACATTTTGTTGGGTCTTTTATCCCACCTTTGAACATTTTCTGTGATTATTATATCGTATTATTTATGTCTGACTTAAATTAAAGAACATTACCAATGTAAGATATACTAAAAAGTTGCTACCTTTTTAAAACTTTCTACAATGTCTAAACGAACTAAGAGTGCCTCATAAAAAACCACTATTTGTTGACATTGTTTAACTTTCTAAAAATTTTAATATAACAGATTAGGTACACTTTATTTTATTTAAAATCTTTAAAATATTTTTAACACACTGCGTAAGAGTTGAAAAACGTTAGAATTAAGAAAGCATGTATATCTATAACATACTTTTTTGGCCAAATTCTTATAGTTTACACGAGGGATAAATATTCATGATAAAATTGACATTGTTATTTACAATTTTATTGCCATTAGTTGTTAAATAAGAAAAAAATAAAAATAAAAAAACGATATAAAAAAACAACCACCTAATATTTAGAAAAGGGAACCAATGTGCCAACTTGATTCAGTTAATAATTTACCAGTAAGATTACTTATCCTACCAAAGACACTTATGTAAAATAGAGGCCAAGTTCCTGTTCAAAAATCTCGGCCAGTAAAAGTATTAAAATTTAAAATTAGAGCAATACTAGTACTAATAATAGTTATTTATGATATAAGTGCTAAAAGTGACATTTTATTTTGTAAAAAGGAAAGTATGGAAAACAACGCAGAAGACAAAGTGTTCCATGCCTTTGAACAAAATAAAATCACTGTTAGCACGTATATCATACACTAATTTTTCTACAAACACCGTTAAAAGTCCAAATTATTGATTTTTTTATCGTTGACATTATTAATATTTTTAAAATCTAATTTTATCTTATTTATGTTTTACCTATCTATTATTGATCTATAACACCTTAGAAACGGAATATGTTATGATAGCAATAATACCTGCTATCACACCTAGGGCATTATAAGCGGGCATTATGATAATGCCCGCTTATAATGCCCTAATGCGCTAATATGGAAATTTTATTGCTTATCCAATTTTATTTCTCTCACAATAAAGATCAAGTTTATACAAAAAAATTTTTTTCTTTAAACAATACAAAAAATTTAAAATTTATTTCCAAAATAAAAATTACAATTTTGAAATGTCGGGAAAAAGTGGGTGATCCCCCTATAGAATGGTCGGTGTTTTTTTTGATGCTATCTATCTATTTTAATAGCTATTTATGTATAAAGGGGGGGTTACTGGGACTATAATGCCCTGAAGGTCGAAATAGCCTAGGGGCTCCCCTGGCCCGAGGGCTAGATTTCGACCTGATGGGCATTATAGTCCAGTAAAAACCGTGGTGCTTCAATGCTTTATTTTTTTTACCCCAAAAAAAGGTTTTTCAATGAATAATTACATTATTTAAATTTTCAATATAAAAAATAGTTTACCCGTACCTGTATACGTAAGTAGATAATGACTGGTGTTAAGTTTGACTTTGATGTTTCTGTCAGTTAGTCAGTTGGCATTTTTATTTAACGATTTGCTCAAAATGGAAGAAATTCCACAAAATATAGAGAAAAGCATAAAAAGCGACCGAAAATCTTTTGCCAGTTAAATCAAGGCAACAGTATGATCGGGAGTATGGCATATTTGGTTTTTTGGAAAGATGCAAACGCAATTCTTCAAATAACCGAAAACGTTTTAATGGCATTTTTCCCAGGAACTGGTAAGTTATTGATTTTTTTTTAATACATATGTTTAACAAACTTTATTATTTTTAGTCGGAAAAATACAGTCCGAACTTTTCGGGACCAAGTATTTCCCCCCTAAGGTCTACGTTGATGGTCTATGAAAATATAGAAAAAAGTTAAGTCAAAAGGATACGCCCCGAAAAAGTCTAAAGTTTTGGAAGGAGAACAAATATTAAAATTTTTTTAAAGAAGGCTCCTGATGATATCTACTTGGTACACAAAGTTAGGTAATGGGTGTTTTTGGAGGTTTAAACGAGATGAGTTGGTCAAAATGACCATTGATGACATTGAAGATAGACTTGTTATAAAGGTACCAGAAACTAAAACTTCAACTAAAAAAGTTTTACTATCATTGAAAAATATTTAGGCGCTTTAAATTTAATAAAAAAGTACACAACATTAAGACCAGCTGGAAAAAAGGAGTAAAGATTCTTTCTTACCTATAGAAAGGGTCGATGTACAGTACAACCCATTGGAAAAAATACCATAGGAAGCGTCCCAACATTGACCCAAAAATTTTTAAAAAAACTGGATAATGCGAAGCTTACCCCGGGCCCTTTTTGCTTCGCACATCGTCAACTTTACTTGTTGAGGCAGGTGTTTCTTTTGGGAAACCTAAAACAACATGAATGGAAAATTTAGTAGCTGAAGGATATATAGAAGAAAGTATTTCATCCAAAAACAAAGTAGCCAAAATGATTCCCCAATTTTCATTTAAATTTCCCGGGGTTAATTCCGTATCGACTATTGAAAATTCTTTAATGGACTTTTTCTTCTATACAAAATAGCGTTAGTGCTACCACCGCTACTACCATCCAAAACCCGACCTTTTAATTGGGATAAACTACATTTTCCGGGACTTTTTAAAATTGTAATTTTTATTTTGGAAATAAAGTTTAATTTTTAGTATTGTTTAAAGAAAAATTATTTTGTATAAACTTGATCTTATTGTGGAGAAAAAAAATTGGATAAGCAATAAAATTTCCATATTAGCCATTGGCATTAAAAGCGGGCATTATCATAATGCCCCATAATCCCTAGGTGTGATAGCAGGTATTATTGCTATCATAACATATTCCGTTTCTAAGGTATTATAGATCAATAATAGATAGGTAAAACATAAATAAAATAAGTTGCTAAGGTAAAAAAAATCGTATTTGTTAATATGTCTTTGTTGACAGGTAACGTCAAATAATCTCGAATTCTTGTTCGATGAAAAGCGATCATGAAAATGAATTTCTTCCGGTGGAAATCGAAGAAGCTGCCAATAAAGCTACTTTTTTATTATTGCCTAGTAAGTCAAAGCAATAATATGAATTTACATACGATCGTTTCTTAAAATCGTGTGATCAGAAAAATGTTAGTGACAAGAATGCCAGTGAAAAAGTGCTTCCTGCGTACTTTGAAGAAAAGTCCACAATATGGAAATCGTCTACGCTCTTGGCCAAATTACTTCATGTTAATGGCGATGATGAACATAAATAATCAGGACATAAGCAGATATTACAAACTAGTTGCCTTTTAAAGCAGTGAATACTAGTCATTCAAGAGTTTTTATAAGATGCTTAAAAATAAATGTGTCATAACTCCAGTTGGAATCAACCCTTTTTGTAAAATGCCTGCCCAAATGGCTAAATTTCCAAATTTGCGCAATTCCCATCTTTACACTGAACATTGCTTTCGACGTTGCTCAGCTAGTTTGTTGGCGGACTCTGGTGCTAATCTTACTACAATTAGGAGACACGGTGGTGTCTCCTAATTGTAGTACAGTAGCAAACACAACTAACTACAGGAAAAAAGAAAATTGCTGATCAAATTTTGTCCAAAACATTGGTGGATGACATTGCTTCTTGCCGGGGTACATATCTTACCAAAGTAAATTATGTAACAACCACCAATGAGATTGGCCATGGAGTTTCTTATTATAATTGTATTTTCAGTAATTGTACTTTTAACTAATAAAAGAATTAATTTTGATCTAAGTATAACGTTTCTGTAATTTCTTATCTGTGTTAAAATTAAATTACTTTTAGCGCAAGTGCTAAAAGTAATTACTTTTAACACCAGTGTCATAAAATAACAGTTTAGACACTGACAGCATGCATTAAAAATTAAACTTTTACTGACGCTTGTAAAAAAATGTTATTTTTTTATTAATTCAGACAGTTTTTTTTTATTTATACAAACAGATGAGTAAAAAACTTGCAAAATCAAAAAATGACTAAAATAAAATTGTGGATAGAACTTCGTCTAATTTTAAATTTCAATACTTTAAGATGCTGAAATTTTTGGATAGAAATTTGGCTTTCATTTTGTATATGTGTTTTTAGTGGAATCTAAAGTCAATAAACAAACAAAAATGGGAGATGATTTCATGCCTTCTTTCTCAGTATACCTTGCCCTTTAGGTAGAGCATAAACTTTAGACTGAACATGAAATGCAAAATTTGCAAATGTTAAGGTTAATTAAACCATGCCTGGTTTGACGTCTGATAAATAAAATGTGGCAATTGTTTTTATTTAGTCTGACTGCATTTTAAATTCTAAGACAATCATAAGCTAAGAAACTAAGAGTAATTGGATTGCAAACTTCTAAAATTCTTATACTTATATAAAATACTTACGTGAACATACGTACCAAATATCATACCTTTATGTATAACGATCACGAAGTAATGTTGGGGGAAAAACAAACTGAAATATTTCTTGTAATGTATACACTGGGTAAGTTAGACCGAAAGTCGGCCTGACCCACTTCCGTGTACTCAAATGGCTACCTTTCTATCTACAGGATTGCCAGATTAAGTATTTTTTAAATTTATTAATATATATTTTTTAAATCCCAATTAAAATTGTTCCTGATTTAAAATTTCACCCTGTATCTAGAGTTTCACTGGAACGGTTTTAATTATTATTACTCCAAACAATCAGGTTTTAATTTAATCTCGTTATTGTTACCTAACCGGCACCTAACATTGTGCTCGTGAAAAGCCGGTCTTAATATTCAGATAAACTTTGCTGCAAGTAATTGTCCAAAACGTATTTACAATGTACTATTGACATGTAATTCACTTCCATCCAAACTAGTGTTCATATGGTGTGTACACATGCGGGTAGTAATTGAAGATCGATTAGGGATGAAACAGTATCGATATAGATGTCGACAAAGAAACATATTTAAACATATATAAGAAATCCTGAATAAAACTTAGGAAATATATTCTGACTTATATAGAACCATCGTCTTTTGATATATATATATATATATATATATATATATATATATATATATATATATATATATATATATATATATATATATATATATATATATATATATGTATATATGTAAATTATTTTAATGCTCCTTAACTTGCGCTTCCTAAGAGCTTTGGTCATTTTTTATAATTTATTATTTTTAAAGTATCCCTAAATATATTTTGTTAAAATTGTAATCTATACTGTTGTGACGGATTTATGTATTTAAAATGCCTTGTTGAAAACGGTGGTTGACTTGTTATCGAAAAGTAGTTATGCATTTTGAGGGTCCGGTGTCGTTTAGGTCCATCCGATTTGAAAAAAATAAATATTACAGATAAAAAGAACACATTTTGTTAGTAGATTTCAATAAGAAAAAATCCGAAAAAATGCATTTTTGCAGAGAAAAATGAAATTAAAAGTCGAAAAAACACTATGTTTTTAGGTTAAGTCAAAGGCCAGAATTTGAGACGTTGTCGGATCAACAAAAGAAAAAGATTTATGGATTGCATTTATGCATTATGGATTAAATAAAATACACAAATTAAAAAAAAACTATATTAAATAAAGTAATTATCGGGAAGTGAGGTCCACCCTATTTCTGCCTATAAAAAATTAAAAAATTTGGATATCAGACTTTTTTTTTATTTTATTCTACGGCGCATTTATAATAAAGAAAATTAACAATTTAACGAGGAAAACCTAACGACAACTAACCAGAACTAGGTTTTAGATTGGTAGTTGTTGTTTGTTAGTTCTGGTTTTTATGGCACCATGCAAAACTATTCGCCTAATATGTTTAATCTACAATTATTACAAGTTGGTTTTCTGAACGTTATCTCAGTAAAATTAAAAACATTTTTCATTTTAACCGATTATTTAAAAGAGAGTATCGATACAGTCATGTCGATATCCACCCATATCTACATGGCAGTAATAAACGTCCCTGCAACATAGGTTTACTGGTTGTTAGAGCCTTTGTTTTATTTTGATGACTTTGCAAGCAATTTAAAGACATAGTGTAGCGAATAGTGGACAATAGAAACTATAATAAATGTGCGAAAATGTTTTTTTGTTTTAACGAAAATTTATTCCACATTCTACAAAATGCAGGATTAAATCCATTGTTTGCAAAAACTTTGTTTTTCGGTGCAGAGTAATCAACACAGATTATACCAACCGAAATTAAATTACTTTAGACCATAAAAATAATAAATATGTAACTAATCTTTTTTTGTTTTTTTGTAATTTTTTTGAATAAGTTAAACATTCTGTTGAAGAAAATTATGCCACTTATCTATCCAACTTTCTAAAACTTTTATACCTAAATAGGCTTTTGACTATAAGAAAAAATAAAAAGCAACAAAATCGTAAGTGCAATTTTATAATTAACTATGGTTCTCAGGTGCCTAAATACGAAAAAATTACAGAGTTACAAATTATTTCGAAATCTATACATTTTTGGCGGGGTTCTTTTTTGTAGAGAATGAAATTTCCCATGAAAATGACACCTCTTAAAGTTAAAAATCCCTTTTGTTGCAAAATAAAAGCAAAAAACCAATTCGAAAAATTAAAAAACTGCATTTTTTCTTTTTTTTAGATTTTTATTTAAACTTTTTTTTAAGTCAAAATAAAAGTCAAAGTCAAAGTCAAAAAATAGCTTTATTGTGAAATGACACAAAAATATCGTAGACAAAGCCATATTTATAATACCTATAATAAAATATACAATATACAATTAAACAGATAAGTTATTTTTAAAATTAGATGTACAAAGTTAAAGCAACAACAAAATATTTTTACAGAGCAGTCAAACAAAGATCAAACAAAAAAAATAAATAAAACGCTTACACTACTAGACAATAAATCAGTCAATTCTATATATTATCCAGTCAACCAACACATCTATCTGTCATTATAAAACTCGTCAAGAGTGTAGTATGCCTTTTCAGTTAAAAACCTCTTTGTCAGTCTTCTAAACCCTTTATGGCACTGTTGCCTCCTCAATAACAGAGGCAGCCTATTAAAAATTTTCTTTCCCTCATAAATAAATGACCTTTTAATTAGTTCAGAGCGAGGAATGGGCATGTTAAGGGTAAAAGTCTGACGCAGGTTGTAATGAGTTGGCAATGACAGTTCATCCTTATACTTTTTAAAAACTAAACAGACCACCTCCAAAATATAAATACAAGTTAGGGTTAAGATAGAGTGTCTGACAAACAAGGGACGACAGGATTCACGAACCCTGGCTCCACACATATATCTAATTGCTCTCTTTTGTAACACAAACACAGATCCAAACAGATATTGAGAACATGATCCCCAAAAACAAATACCATAACGAAGATGGGATTCGATTAGTGAAAAATAGGAATTTCTTGCAATAGATAAGTCCAGATTGTTATATATACCCTCAAGTGCATAACAACCTGAAGAGAGTTTATTACATAAATTATCAATGTGATTTTCAAACTTTAGATTGCTGTCAATAGTTAATCCCAAAATTTAATTGCATTTGGCATAGCAATTAACTCATCTGTAAACAAATGTTATCCAAGTAACACCTAAACGTCAAGATATTAGTCTTCGAAATATTAAAAGATAATAAATTTGCATCACACCACTGTTTTATCTTACACAAGTCGATAATTAAATTGCCCTTTAACCGATTAATGTCAGTATCATGCCAAAGAATGGTGGTATCATCTGCGAAAACAGTGAACCTTCCAGCTATTGAAAGGCGAGGCAAGTCGTTAACGTAGATGAGGAACAGTAGCGGACCCAGAACCGAACCTTGAGGAACACCAACCCCAGCACTGAGTTCGTCAGAATTAACATCATTATAAACAACCGTCTGAACACGCCCAGACAGATAAGAGCGAAACCACTCCAGAGCAATCCCCCTAAATCCATATGCCTCCAACTTCCAGAGCAGTATCTGGTGGTCCACACAGTCGAATGCTTTCGACAGATCGCAAACACCGCAGCGGCAGCCTCCCCAGAGTTCAGGTGGAAATACAAATGCTCAAGAAACTCAAGATAGCATCGCTCGTGCCCGTCCGGTCCTGAAAGGCAAACTGAGATTCGTTCATAAGTTTGTATTCATTCATAAGAGACATCATCCTCATCTTGACAATTTTTTCCACTATCTTCGCCAAGGTAGGCAGCAATGCTATAGGTCGAAAGTTTGAGGATTGCCGTGATCGCACCCTAAAGCGGAATGATTACAGCCTTTTTCAGGCAGGATGGAAAGTTACCTGTAAGAAAGGAAGAATTTATTGCGTCGGCCAAAACCTGCAAGGCCCTCTCTGGCAAAGTCAAAAATATTTTACGGACTGCCTGCCAATAGGTATAGGCATTGCCTAACAGGAAGAAAGCTGCCACTAAATCCACTTAAATAATTTTTTTCATTTTACAGCTTTTTAACAATTTTTTGTGATTTTTTTTATGTAAGATTATTTTTATGTTTTGTAAACAAAAAGTATTTCACATGTTTTAAACCGATATTTTAATATTAAAACAACGCTTTATAATGTACCATTATAACTTCTAGGTTTTTGTTAAATCTATAAACGGTTTTTATCGTAAATAACTATTGTGGTTATATATTAATAAAAACAGGATTGTAATGCTTAATAAATAAGGCAATAAAAGCTAAAAAAACTATCTAAAAACCATTGGACATCAAGGACAATGTCTATTTTATGATCTATATCTTCTTTTATGTCCTCTTCAAGTACTTCAAGATAGCTTGCATTTTCATAATCTACACTTACGCACAATGTAAAACTATTTTTATGTTTTGTAAACAAAAAGTATTTTACATGTTTTAAACCGGTATTTTAATATTAAAACAACGCTTTATAATGTACCATTATAACTTTTAGGTTTTTGTTAAATCTATAAACGGTTTTATCGTAAATAACTATTGTGGTTATATATTTATAAAAACAGGCTTGTAATGCTTAATAAGTAAGGCAATAAAAGCTAAAAAAACATCTAAAAACCATTGAACCTCAAGGACAATGTCTATTTTATGATCTATATCCTCTTTTATGTCCTCTTCGGGTACTTCAAGATAGCTTGCATTTTCATAATCTACACTTACGCACAGTTTACAAAAAAATGTAACACACCATTAAATTTCCTTTATTTACAACTTGCTTATAGTCTTTTGAACATTTTTTTTGCTATCTGGCTAGCTTGTAGGAATAGTCTATAAGCCATTTTTCGTAGACCTTTATTTTTATTTAAGCGGATTTAATAAAACTTCTTTTTACTGTTGTACCTAAAATTATTATTAATAAACCATTTTAATAATAAAAACAATTTAATAAAATCACTTTTAAATAAAAATCCTAAATATTAAAGAATAAAATCCGATATTAAAAAAATTCTGGCAAAAATTAATGAGAATTTGTTAACTTCAAGAAAATGATATCTTTCCGAAATATTAATACAAATACTTTTAGCTACGCTCATTTTAAATGTTTTTACGTAACTTGCTTTTTTCTCTATTCTCTTTTTTAAAGCTGTACTGCCTTAGGAAAAGTTGTGGACAAAAATCTAAAAAAGAAAACGAAAAAACAAAAATTAATGTGTCTACCATATATTTTGCAACAAACGTGTTTTCAACTTTAAAAGGTATTATTCCGATAGGCAATTTTATTATCTTTAAAAAAACTTGCTCCTTATTTTTGCTAAAAATACAAATATTTTGAGATAATTTGTAATTTGTAATATGTTGCATTTTTTCTTCATATTTAGGTACTCAAAAACCATAATTAATCATAAAATTTATTAAAATATTAAAAAATTCCTTTGCCATAAATAACTAAGTCAAAATCATCGAAAATTAAGTTAAAAATATTTTTCTATAACACTGTGTTGTGCAGCAAATGTCGTTTTGAATTATACAGTTACATATTATATCGTACTTTACCGTTATTTGTTTGTTTTAATTGTGCCTAATTTTCTTTTTGTTAACTTAGTGTTATTATTGCTAAAATTTGTCTAAAGGCACCTGTGTATACTAACTTAAATTTATTTGTGTGATGCGAATTCAGCATTAAAGTAGAAAATCGGCTTACTACTACTTTAGGCAATGAATAAAATTAAGCAATGAATTAAGTGCGAATTCTAGTTGTATATTAATTTTAGGGATAGGGTATATTTAGTTATCTGACAAAAAGAGAAAAGGTTTGTCGTTCTATGTTAAATTATGATAAATTTTAAATCGGGTATCCCTATACGACTTTTAAATTATATTTTTTGCATTTTTTTTAATGTTTGGTTTTAATTTACGCAATTTTGGGAAGTTGGGGTTTTTTCTTACCTTTTTCTAAGGGGCTAAATTTGGTCAGTAACTTTTCAAATATGATTTTTTATTAATTTTGATTCGTTACGATATTTCGCTACATATACTAATGACTTACAAAATTTGTCAAATAAAGACCTTTCTCAAGCAACTTGTATATTAAATTTGCTGAAATATTTGCACTTTTCAGCACTACCTATTTTTTTATTAACACTAAGTTACTTAAAAGTTAGCAAAAATACTATTGGATAGTTTGTTGATATGGTTAGACTCAAATTTAAATGTCAGCCACTTGTTAATACTCGTTTGTTTTAAAGAATTTAAGTAAAATTACGAAAACTAAATCATTTTGATAAAGTTATAGAGGCAGATGATTTTCCAGATGACAAACTAAAAAGCTGCAAATGCCGCAATGCTCTATTTACGTATTCTAAAGAACGCTATGACCAGGAACACAGAAAATTTAAAAGGTGGTGCCGTTCTAAAAACGTGAGCTTGACTAAGAATAAAGCCATTCTAACAAATTTGGTAGACACAGCCAAAGGGTGTGCCTTTAATATAATACAACTTATATTATAAAATATAACTTAGAAAAAATATTGACAGTAATAAATAAAATAAGGTAATAGCTTCCCTTAAAAATAAATATTGGATTTTTTTCCAGAAAAATCAAAACTTTTACCAGAACGTTTTTGATACAGAATATCTCTAATGCCAAAGTGCATAGTAGCAGAACGTGACATCAAAAAAATCCTAAAAGGGTCAATATTCAGCTAAGTAAAGAAAATATGGCATTTATTTATCTATTTGTCCACAACAACGTACTTTTCTTATACAGTATAAACACAAGTAAGTATCATCCAATGTGTCGCAGTCAATACTTTAAAAATGCCCGCTAAGTCATCAGTTATTTGGGCTTAATAGATTCTGAGTTTTATACCAGCCATGGAATTTTTGCCACAATGACAATGTGGAGGTCTATAACTGTGGGTGAAGAGTAAATAACTAAATCCTTAGATGAAAAAATAGACAATCCTGAAATACACTAAATCACATTTTAATTCACAAAGCCTTTTTCTCCGATAAGTAAAAGCACTTCTACATAACTTTCAACGCTAAATGAAATATTTCAAGCTAGCGCTGGCACTAATTCTGCTGCAGTAAGGTCGCCTGCAAATTTGACTTTTTCAAATCCGTGTCTTTTTAGGTTTAAAATGTTTAAATATAATAATTTTAAATAAATTATTTTTGGTAATTTTTGTAATTTTATAATTAAATGTCTAATAAAACATAAAGTTGCTGGGTACTAACAAGAATTAATCAGAATGTTAAAGTCTACAAAAACATTACTAGTAAACTAACGGTCGATCTACTAGAAAATCACCGAAAATAAGGACACCTACATTTCCACACACGTAATTTCCACCAAAAGAATGCCTATTTTACAAATATTAGCATTCTTTATTAGTTTAGGTCACACCTTTGAAAAGATCGCCCCGAAATCACCTAAAATCTGGTCCTAAGCAAACTAAGATTGTGTATGGGTAAAGGAAAGCAGTTCATGTATGCTTTGTTTGTAAATATGTAATACCCCAATTTAGATAAATAAAAGTGTCCTACATAAGTGGGGTTCCTAAATGTTTAATCCTGCAGGATAAAAAGTTTTAAATTTAGCCTTTAATGATGTTTCATAATACTGTTAGTTTAGTTTATTAAGGTGACTGACATGTGACAAATTTAAAATACAGAGGCTGATTTAATCAAAATAATTAAAATTATTTTTATTTAATCATTATTTTAAAATTAAATAATTTTCTTTATGGTTTTTGGGACTGGCTTCATGTCAGAGTAAAAATTAAACATTGTGCATAATAAAATTCCACCTTTTAAAAAGTATAGTACAAAAACAAAATTATGAACCATTGTAAAAGAAAGATCCACATTAAGGACGTTCAAAAAGTGCAACAACAAGAACCGTCGTAAAAATACAAGATATTGTTTTGGAAGGTTGTCGATTAACTGAGAGATTAGGTAGAAACCATAGAAATTTTATTAGGCATTGTGAGCAATATTTTAGCTAAGGTTTGGGGTTTTAAAAAGCTTTGTGCACATCAGGTGCTACATTTTGTAACGGTGAAAAAAAACTTTCGAATGCGACTTTCTTAGGAACATTTAAAGAGGTTAAGAAAGAATTAAATCTACAACAAAAATCCTAAAACAACACAGAAGGCTAAGATTTCGTCGGCTCCAAAGCGAATTAAAGTCCAGAAGTCAGCCAATAAGGTGTAAGCATCAGTTTTTTGGAATGCAAAAGAAATTTGGTTTGCAGATTAAAAGTAAAAAAAATCTGGTTTTGCAAAAAAAAAACATTAATATAAACAGCTTTAAAAACCATCGCGAAAATTAATTAATTAAAATATGAATTGTTCCAACATCCATCCTATTCGCTAGATTTAGCTCTCCCTGACTTGTGGCTGTTCTTAGATCTTAAAGAAAATGATCAATTTACAAGAAATATTCGTAAAACTTACACTTTCCGTAATAAACCATTTTTTATTTTTAAAAATTAGAGCCTGTATTGTTGAAACTATAGAAGTAAACCTTTAGTATGGCAGATTCTAGCAGAAAAATAATAAAAATTACAAGATCTAGGGCAGGAAATCCCGCTGCTGAAAGAATTTATAAATTGGAGAAAAAAAACTTTTCCAATAGAAACTTGTGTTTAAAATCTTTCCAAATGAAGAATTTGAATTAACGACAGGCATTTTAGAGAATCAGTTAAACTTACTCAGAAATGTATAACAACCAGGCAAACGCCAAACACAACATTTTTTGGCATCGGCTTGCAAAATATCACAAACTGCATCTAGACGTAGATTACACAGGTCCACAAAAAAAAGTAGTGTGTGCTGGGTGTCGGACTCAGATTTTCTAGCGTATTTTTTCCGCTGAACATAAATCTAAAGTCAAAATTGTGGGCCAAACAGCAAAAAATTAAGAAAAACCCAAAAAACCGAATTGTATTTATTGTTAATATTATTATTGCAATTTTTTAATCAATTATTTTTTTTAGTTGAATCCCGAATCACTCAAAATTTGCAAAAAAAAAAAAAAAAATTAAAATTTTTTCCAGCTGTAAATCTTGAAAACATCCCGAAAATTTGGTTTTTTAACCATAACTTGAAAAACATTGCATTTGGATAAAAAAAAATTATATAACTTAAATTAAAGGTCTTTTTAAAATACATAGTTCATGCCATATAAAGTTTCGTGTATCTTTTATAGTTTTTGAGATATTGACGTTTAAAATTTAAAAATATTGGTAATATATGAAATTACGCCTTTTTTCGATTTTTTGCTATTTGACCTCCAATTTTAACTTCAAATTTGTATTCAGCGAAAAAAAGTACTCCAGAAAATCTTAGTCCGACATCCAGCAAAACATTCCTTTCTTTGTGGACCTGTGTTATTGTAAATAATAAATAGCATTACCAATAAATAACATTTTTGCCAACCTTTTGTAACCTTTGTTGAATTTAATGTTTTACTACTATTTTTTTAAAGTGTAAGACAAAAATATGTGTGTAAATACTATTCTGTGGTAATTCATGGTTTTAGCAAAATAAAACTGAAACCAAGAAAAACATTTAAAACAATTTTTAGGTACAAAAATTTAAAAAACTTTACAAACGTGGAAAAAGAAAACCAAATAAATCTCAACAATATTTACACTAAAAAAGATGTTTGTAAATCAGAAAAGAGGCTTCTCCTGTATTTACCTTGATTTTTCAGCCTTGCAAATCAAGGTAGTTTATATTTACAGCTTAAGTTATTCTTTTAAAAATTGTTCGAGAATACGTATTTTATTTACCTTATGTACAGAAAATGTTTGTTGGTTTTATACAGGCATAAAATTTTAAATAAAGACAATTCAATTCTCAAAACTTTATTTGTAATAGTATAGTATGGGATCAGTAATAAGCTTTATTAAAAATATATGAATTGAGTATAAAATCTTAATTAAATATAAGTAATAAAACCTAAAAGCATTTTTTTCTGCAAATATTATTAAATCTACAGACTTTCTTAAAAATAATAACACAATAAAAAATGTGTCATGTAAAACAAATTTAAATGAAAACAAGACAAATTTACAACGACAATGTCAAAATTTAAGTTTTACTTTTCTAGCTATAAAAACGTATTGTAATCGCCAAAAAAACCACTCGGAAATACGAAAAACATGGATTCCCACTTGAGTCTGTTTGTCGGTGTGTTGTTCGATTTTAAGTTTTATAAGTATATATAAATTAACTGATATTAAGGACACACAATTCTTCTTCTTCTTCCCTGGGAGCCGTCTTGATAAACTATCGGAGGCAGCGCAGCCTCATGGGCTTTTTGTGCCTAATCTCCCATTGTCTTTTATATCAATCCTCCCATTAGTCTGTATAACCCCGAGACTGGTTGGTAGATATATCCCTGTGGGCTTTTTTCCGGTTGCCCAAATAATCTTTTGTGATTCAATGCTTTACATTCGCACATGATATGGTAGGCTGTTTATTCCCCCTCGTCTCACATTCTGCAACTTGGGTCCCCATTGTATGAGCCTATCTTGTGTAGGTGTCCTCTTAGGTTATCATACCCTGTTAGCAACCCTACTGTTATGCGAAGTCTTTTCCTACTTTGTCTGAGTAGTTCTTCCTTCGTTCTGTTGGATGGGCCTCTTATGAAGCTTTTTCCATGTCTTATTCTACTGAGGTTTCCCTAATATTCTTCGTGTTTGTTTCATTCCCTGGTTTGCCCTCGTGCTGTGGTTTTGGTCACTCCAAGGGCAGGTTCTGGCCCAAAGTATGGTGTGGATGAGGACACACAATTAGGTTTATTTAGGAGTGTAAATAAAATTTCTTTTATTTCACGTTTTTTTTAAACAAGTTTTCTTTGCTAAAATACTAGAAGCATTCCTGTTTATATTGTGGTTGTTATGAAATGCATGTTGACATATTTTTGTTTATGGAATTATGTATTTTTATTATATGTTTGATGTTTTTTATGGGCATGATGAGTTTTATCTATATAATTTTTATTACGTTCTCAAAATATCCAACAAAATTACAATCGTTAAATTTTCATTTATATTGTATGTTTCTGTTTTTTTTTTACTTAAGATCTAATAATCCAAGATTTAAATTGAAAACAACGTTCACTCTTTTGCCAACTGATTAATAATTATTTTTTTATTAAATGTCGTACGTAAACAAATGTATTGCAAATGGGATGTCTAAAAAGTTATGGCCAAGGCTATGATTAATTTAAAAAAAATGTAGAAAATTTTTAATACACCCTGTATAATGTCAATTAAAATTTTTATTTAACACGATAGTACTAATATACAACTAAAATGTTTTTTATTACATTTTATAAATAAAGCCTTTGGAAATTTTTGAAATTTAAAATTAAAGAAATTATTAAAATTTTTATTTAGGAAAAAAATTAAGTGGTACCAGTCATGTGGAAAAAATAAGAATTCTTTAATTTTTTTTATTAATCATAGCTTTAACCACAATTTTTTAGGCAATCCACTCGCAATACATTTGTTAACATACTATATTGTCCTTTGGTTGCTCGAATGTAACACCTTTTTTAAGTAATATAAGTAAAACAATTAAAAATATTAGTTCTTTTAAAAAATTATATCAGATCATAGATAAGTATTTTGATTTTTGGGGGTTTTTCTTTATTTTGTTTTAGGTGATCTGTCAGTTTATATGGGCAATAGTAACTGAGCACACTTAGTTCTATACCTCGCCACTGGGCTGAAGTGGTCCCATTTTAAAGAGTATAAAGAAAAACATTTTAGCGAGTACCCTGGAAGGACTTGTTGATACATAAATCCGCCACAGCATTATAAAATATATTTACCAATAATACAATTATGTATACTTTTTATTTGAAATATAAATTAAGAACATCTTAAAATAGAATTACTTTATCTACTATCCTTATTCTAATTTATACTATTTGTACTCATAACAAAACACCCGTTACAATTTTTTATTGACACACTTATGCCTAAATTCCATTTTAATAATGCATAAAATTAAAAAATACTTTTTAAAACTCTCTTTATAAAACGTTGTTTTATTATTACCGCTGCACAAAAGAAACTTAATTTTATTTAAAATGCTTCGGACAAAGAAAGTTTTACAAAATTAGTTTTTAACTATGTTTAACAGTAATCGGCTTGTCAGAAATAAAGTATCTTTAATAATTTTTTTATTAGAAATTGCAAACCTGCTTTCTTTTAGAAAATTTAAAAGTATAATTAAATTTTGTAGTTAATTTAATAAATATTATATATCTAAAGACATAAACCGTATAAATAAACTTTCTTAAAAAATATAATTCAGTGTTGACCGTAATATTTGGAAAAATATTTATTATAATTTATAGCAAATAAAAAAACCTTAAGAAGTCTTTAATTGGTATTTAGTAAACAAGTTTAAAATGTATCGCTTTTCTGCAAATATTCTATATATAGTTATATATTAAAAATAAATATATAATATATTATATTTATAATATATTATATAATATATATATATATATATATATAATATAATATATATATAATAATTATATAAAAAATACATATTTTAAATAAAACGGGTTGAGGTAGGTTTGCGAAACACAAACAAAACGTAAGAAATTTTAAATTTTCCCAAATAAATGTATAACATTAATTTTTTTAAAAAATTCCATGGAAAAGGGTTTATCTTTTTTGGGCCAATTTTTTAACTTTTTAAAAATTTAAAAAAGTTTAAAAAAAAAAAAAACCCAAACCCCGGAAAAAATTTCAGGGTTTTTTCCATATTTTTCGGAAAAAATAAAATATCAATTTGGCTTTTTTAAGGGTATTTTTTTTAAAATTTTAGGCTTTTAAAAAACGCAACTTTGCCAAATTTTAAAACTACCTATCTCTTCCCGTTTTCGAATTTCCCCATATCCTGGGGGCCCTTTTTAAAATTTTAAATTTTTTTTTTTTTTTGTATTATATATATATATATATATATATATATATATATATATATATATATATATATATATATATATATATATATATATATATATATATATTTTTTTTTTTTTTTTTTTTTTTTTTTAAAAAAAAAAAAAAAAAAAAAAAAAAATTCTTATTAAACGGTGCAAGTTTAAAAATTTTTAGTCGTTTATTTTGGGTTTATTACCATATACACTGCAAAAAATTTGGGATATTTTTTTTAACAGTGTTTTTAAAGAAATTTCCAAATAATTTTTTTTTTTTTTTAAATTGAAGGTACATCAATCTTTTTTTAAAATTTTCAGGGAAACTTTCATTCAAAAATTTAATTGTACAGGGTAAAATAAAGAATATTTTTGAGGGTTTTTTTTTATTATGGAAAAAAGGACACCAGTCAAACTTCATTTTTCCTTGGGGAAGGCCAGTGGTTTATCTTACTAAATATTTTTAAAATTGCCTTTTTATTTAAAAGTTCAAACAGTTTTTTATTTAAATACCTTGATGTTGACTAGTTTGAGAAAGTAATTACCAGTTACTTTACATACTGATGACATTTTGTCAATTTATTAGAAAAAAATTGTATTATTACAATGTTTTTTTAAAAAATGCCTAGCTTTTTTTAAGTCCGAAAAGTAAAAAGTATGAAATCATTTTTTGGTTAATTAAACATAACTTTAAAAGAAAAATGGAAAAATAAAAAAAAATTGATACTTTGAACTATTGGTTAAAAAAATTTTTTTAAAAAACTATCTAGTAATAAACCTTTTTCATGGGAAAAAACTGAATTCGACGGGATGTCACCTTTTTTCCATCTGAAAAAAAAACCTCCTGTGATACAAATCCGTATATTTCCCCGCAAAAATTTAAAAACTTTAAAATTTTTTTTCCTTTTTGATTAAAAAAAAAAAAAAAAGGGGCCAAAATTTTTAAATTTTAAAATATTCCGAACCCTTTTTTTTTAAGGCCCCAACAAAAAAAAAAAGGGGGCAAAAAAGGGTAGAAAATGTCTATTAAATTAATTTTCAACGTGGGTCTTTTATTTTCACCTTGTTTTGCGTCGTTATGCTGAAAACGAGCTGGTTTTTCATTATTAAACGAGTGTTTATTACATGTTGTAATGGGGTCCTACGAGGAACGGCATATTTTCATAAATATACTGATGTGTCACCCCTTGGTATAAAGTTAGGGAAGTTTCTTAATAATTAAATATCTTAAAAACTTATATTTTTTTTGCATGGTGTTTAAGAGAATCTTCTTTTAAGAATTTAGATGAAAAAAAACATCTTAATTTTATTGGGTTATTCAACAAGCAGAGGCCGCTTTTTTTACTTTACCTGTACTTTTTAAAAGAACTGAGATAGCCGTCCTATATATTTTTTTGAGTGAAAACAACATTAAATAAAAAAAAGGTCATACATATATATTTTTTTAAATGGTTAGAAACATTTGAAAAAAACAAAAGTAGGTTTTTGAGGTCACAAATAAGATCACCTAGAGGTCATTTTAAGGTCGTTTAACTATTTTGCTCAAATGTCAATTTCAACGTAGTTGCATGATGTTGTTACCACTATCAGCTATTTTCGGAATCAAAGGAATCAAAAGGACCTCAAAATGATTCCTAGGTCACCTTGCGTGAACAAGCGAATACCATAATCGGATTCCGTGACCCACTAAGTCTGGTTATACTATAAAAATGTATAGTAACTTGTAAGAGTTATTTAGTTGTCCCACCTTGGAGCACTTCAAAAGTAGACCAAGCCTTATCTGTAAAAAACATGAGTTGTTGGATGTACGAGGAAGCAGACATGTGCTCCGTGTCAAAAAGGTCCGAAACATTTGTTAGACAGACAAAATGTGAAATAAAAATTTAAAAAAAATGTAATAGTTAAATTGCCTTTGCCTTTGTAAGGGTTCGTCGTAGAAAAAGATCGTGGGCAGATAAAAAATTTGTAACTAAAAATCCCACAAGCTATCGTAAGTTAGAAATCGCAAACTGAATTACCTCTGTTGCAAAATGGCAATAAACAAAATAACAAGACAAAACAAAATGTGTGTTTTTTTGCATTACATTTTTTGAGCACCTCTATATTGCGCCAGATAAAATGTTATGCTGTCGTAATATATCACGTCAAATATCGTTAAAATCCGGTTAATAATTTTTGCACAAAAGTTTTTCTAATTTAATTTCCTTTAAAAAATTTGACAGTTTTACAAAATGGAGTAAAGTCCGGAATATTAAACTTGAACATTTAAATTTTTTTACATAAACTAAAGATTTTTTTATAAAAAAATTAAATTGAATCATTTAGGTGACCTTAACAGTTGTTTAAAGTTATGAACATTTGCTGAGAGCAATAACTGTTTAAACAAATTTTTCTTTAAACAAACAAAAAATATGTCTTTTTTAAAATTACCTCATTTGTAAAATGTAAAAAATATTAAGACAATAATTCCATATAAACCATGTGCAAGAAGTTGATAACATTGTCAACTTTGGCTGCCTGTATCTCGGCAATCGATTGACCGATTGGCGATTTCGATATACTAAAAGTAGCTGCTTTACAAGTACAGTGACGGCCATTAAATCTTGGACAAAAAAATTGTCAAATTTTGACATTTCTACCAATTTTCGTAAATCGCTCTTTTTTACCTTGTCTTACTTTAAATTACTATAAATAAAGCAAAAGGTAAAAGAAAATATTTATATTTTATAAAAACTAACAAATTAATAAATTAATTAACAATTTAATATATTCAAACAAACTTAAATATCCTTTCTAACAAATTTAGTGTTTTATTGCTGCCCCGTTTTTTTCTAAGACAGAGTTTAGCCTTCCAGGCATCGAATGGACCAAAGCCCGGGCGTAGTCCGGATTTTCTCGTAATTCATTCCACGCCTCTAAAATTTTATTCTAAAGTTCTTTTACATTTTGCGGCCTAAACTCATTTTCCCTATTTATTTTTTAACTAATAAGCCCCCCACAGTAAAACCCTGATACGCTGCTCTTTCATCCATTCGTCGACTTGCCGGGCCGTATGAACGGGACACTTATCTTGCTGAAAGATAAAATTTCTGTCCGGAAATCGATCCAGTACAGAAGGAAGCATGATATTCTGTAGTAAATCTATATATATCCTCGCATTGAACCTTCCTTCGATAAAATAACATACACCAAGTCCTTGTGCACTCAGCCACCACCAAACATTTACTAAAATTCGCCCACTACTTCTGTCCTTTTGGGTACATTTTTCATCAAATCGTGTTCCTTGAGGCCTGTATACTTTAAGTATCCCATTGTAGCACGACTGAAACACTTTTTCGGTGAATATTATATTTTCTCAAAAAATCGAAGGTTCCAAGTAAAATTGTAGAGCAAATCCAATGCGTTGTTTTTTATTTGCATTTGTTTGCCTTATTCTTCGCCGTGCCGTTCTAACCGATGCCGATGCTGGGAAATAGCTTTCCGTTTTTGCTGTAACTACAGATTTAAATGGTTGATTTTTCAAAACATTAACTAAATTATTGTGTTGTTCTTGATTCGATAGTTTGGGGCGACCACATCCAGCTCTTCTCTCAAAGAAGTGTGCCATTTTTTTTTAACAAAAACGTGTAGTACTCTTTGGGATGTTAAGCTTTTCCGCCACATTCCTTTCTGGCCAACCTCTCTGCTTAATATGATGAATAAAATTATTACTTTTTGATCCAAAGTTAAGTTTGGCATTTTAAACAATATTTTTAGACACTGACAACGGACACCTGTTTCTTTATCAGGTTTTTCAACATGTTTTCATATTCAGTAGAAGGTTGCATAAGCCTATTTTACGAAAGGGAAAAAGAATTGCCAAAGATTTAATGGCCGTTACTGTACTTTTAAACTGTATTTTTAATTTTATTTTTTATCAAAAATTCGTGGAGTCAATTTGTTTATAAGCAAAACTTTAAAGAATTTCTGAGGACGCCCAAATGATTCAATTTTTATTTTTTAAAAAACGCTTTTAAGCCTAAGATCTTTAGTATATATGAAAAAAAAACAAATATATAACTTCACTTAGTTTGCAAAGTTGACTTTTTTTAAATGAAATTGGATTGCAAAATAATTATGGAAAAACAATCGGACCGAACTTAATAAAATTTAACGTGGCGTTCTATCATAGTATGATATTATTTTTGGCCAAGTATAAAGCTGAGAAAGTTTTTTTTTCTACATTTTTTTACTACGAGCAATAATGACAAAGTTATAAGCAATTAAGTAAGTAAAAAATTATTTTGTTTTTATTTTTGTGAGATTTTGTATATTTAACAAGTGTTTTGAACCTTTCTGAGAAAAAGCATATGTTGATTTTCGTTATATACCTCTCTAAGAAGAGTTTCCAGCAAAAACATCCTCTTCCATCTTGTACATCTATTCAAAAACAGATAAGGCTTAGTCAAAAGGCCCACTTTAATAGTATCTGGAAAATTTTAGCCAAGTAAACCGATTTTCTTCTATTAGTATTGTGCGGGATCCTATATTAACTGCTTGGATAAACTTATCCTATTTTTGCAAATATTTCAACCAAAAATAACTAAGAAGTATTAGAGAATCAAGATTATCTCAGTAAATGATTCTACACCGTTTCAATTTTTATAATCTTCTTGCACAACTGCTTTTAAATGGCTATTAATTTCCTCCCTACTGATTAAATTACAAACAAGTGAAAACGAAAAGTAAAAAGTATTAAAAAAATAATCGCACGTATCCATATCACCCCTCGACATTTTGACACCCCTACTAAATTGTCGTTTTGACCCCTCACCGAAGACATACCCCGAAATGCACCCTACACGCGCGTGTGAAGAAACTATTTATTTATCACCTGAATTCGTTTAAAGAACTCCGTATAATGGCAGGGTGTAATGTAATTGCAAGGGTCAGCAAAATATTTTTAGTGTTTTATGGGGTTATACGGGGAGTTATCAAAAAAGTATAATAAAGAAAGAAGTAAAATCCCACAAAATATAGCATTAAACAAAATTTTTAACTATTTTCGTTATGCCGCTGCAAACACAAAAATAAACTTTAAATTGTTAAAAAAAGTTAAAATAAGAAAACATAAGTTATAAAGTTAAGCTATGGTATTCGTCAGAATTAAAAACAACTAATTTTTTATAAAAACGTACCGTACGATATTTTTGACAAAGGCGGATTTGCCATTATACCTATTTTTTTGTATGTAGAAACCCCTTAAGAAACAAAAGTTTGTACCTTTTTTTTAAATTTCCTACATTGGCACGAAAAAGAACAGTTGGTGTATCTTTGCTCTGGGATATGTACTACTTTTTTACAGCTATGTGGATAAAAATACCGTTTTCCTGTAAATAGTGGGTTTACCCGTTGGTATCTTTTATTTCGTGGCAAAGTTTAAACTAAAATTGACTCGAAAACCTGTTTCTTTTAAAATAAAATATTTTGTATTTAATTTCAAAGTACTGTCTAAAATTATTTTTTAAAATTATGCTTTTATGCCGCATATTTCTGGCCCTAAAAAATAATGTCTTCTATTGATAAACTAAAGTTTTTTAGAGATTCAGAGCGCAGCATTATAGAGTTTATATTTAAGTTTCATTTCATCCAAGCCAGGCCAGCAATGCACATAAGCATTAATAAAAGAAATGCTGGTTTTAGTTAATTTCTAAAGTGTTTTTTTTTCTTCTGGGGCAACCAATAAAAGTTTATATAAAGCTCAATACCAAATACCGTCAAAAATAACCGTCACTAAAATATACAATTATTTGCATTTTTGCGAAACTCTTTTAAGTAAATTAAAAGTTTAAACATATGTCTTAATCAAATAAATACTGCCTCTTGACTTTGGTAGATTGGTTGTTTGGTTTAAGAAGATTAATTGATGATAAGGTGTAACAGATTTCTATCAAGATGTTTGTGCAAAAAGGTTTTCGTCTTTTTTCAAACAATATGTGTTTTAAATTTTAACTTTCGGTTATTTTCCCTGGGAAGGTTGTAACCCCCCCTATCTGCAAACCCCCATGTTGGGGAATCGTTTTGGGATATTTTCTCAAGTGATCCCTTAAATGACAGTAAACTATTAGTCATTTTTTTAAAAATTTTAAAATAAAAAAACCAAAAAATTTAAAAATTTTTAAAATTAAAAAAAAAAATTTTTTTTTAAAAAATTTAAAACATTTTTTTTTTTTTAAAAAAAAAAAATTTTTTTTTTAAAAAACCCCAAAAAAAAAATTTTTTTTTTTTTCCCAAAAAAAAAGGGCCCCGGGGTTTGGGGGGTTTAAAAAAATTTTTTTTTAAAAAAAAACCCTTTTTTGGTAAAAAGGGGAAAACCTTTTTTCCCAAAAAAAAAAATTTAAATTAAAAAAACCCCAAAAATTTTTTTTAAAAAAATTTTTTTTTCCCCCCTTTTCCGGAAAATTTTTTTAAAAAAAACCCCAAAAAAGGGGCCCAAAAAAGGGGGGTTTTTTCCCTTTTTTAAATTAAAAAAAAGGAATTTTTTTAAAAAAATTTATTTTTTTCCCAAATTTTAAACAAAAAAAGGTAAAAAAAAAAAAAATTTTTTAAAAAAAAAATTTTTTAAACCAAAAAAAATTTTCAAAAAAATTTAAAAATTTTTTTTCTTTTTTTTTTAAAAGAAAAAAAATTTAAAAAATTTTAAAAAAAATTTTTTTTTTTAAAAGGGGTTTTTTTTTTTTTTTTTTTCCCCCAAAATTTTTTGGGGTTTTTAAAAAGGTTTTTTTTTTTTTTCCCAATTTTTTTTTTTTTTTTTTTTGGGGGGCCCCTTTTCCCCCCCGTTTTTTTTTTTAATTTTTTTTAAATTTTTTAAATGAAAAAAAAATTTTTTTTTTTTAAAAAATTTTTTTGGGGGCCCCCGGGGGGGAAAAAAAAAAACCCCAAAAAAAAAATTTTTTTTTAAAAAAATTTTTTTTTTTTTGGGAAAAAAAATTTTTTAAAAAGGGGGAAAAAAAAAAAAAAATTTTTTTTAAAAAAATTTTAAAAATTTTTTTTTTTTCCCCCAAAATTTTTTTTTTTAAAAAAAATATTTTTTAAAAAAATTTTTTTAAAAAAAAATTTTTCAAAAATTTTTTAAAAAAAAAAAAAAATTTTTTTAAAAAAAAAAAAAAAAAAACCCCCTTTTTTAATTTTTTTTTTTTTTTTAAAAAAAAAAAAAAAATTTCGGTTTTTTAATTAAATTTTTTTTAAAAAAATTTAAAATATTTTTAAAAATTTTTAAAAAATTTAAAATTTTTAAAATAAAAATTTTTTTAAAATTTTTAAAATTTTTTTTTTAAAAAATTTTTTTTTTTTTAAAATTTAAAATTTAAAAAAATATAAAAAATTTAAAAAAAATTTTTAAAATTAAAAATAAAAAAAATTTTTTTTTAAAAAACAAAATTTATTTTTAAAATTTTTTTAAAAAAAAAATTTTTTTTTTAAAAATTTAGGGGTTTTTAAAATTTTTTTTTTTTAAAAATTTTTTTTAAAAAAATTTTTTTTGGGGTTTAAAAACCCCCTTTTTTAAAATTTTTTATTTTTTTTTTTTTTAAAAAAAAAATTTAAAAAAAAAATTTTTTTTTAAAAAAATTAAAAAAAAAAATTTTTTTAAAAAAAATTAAAATTTTTTAAAATTTAAAAAAAAAAAATTTTTTTTTTTTAAAAAAAATTTTTAAAAAATTTTAAAAATTTTTATTTTTTTTTTTTTTTTTTTAAAAAAATTTTTTGGGGGTTTTTCCCCTTTTTTTTGGGGTTTTTTTTTTTTTTTTTTGGGTTTTTTAAACTTTTTTTTTTTTTTTTTAAAAAATTTTTTTTTTAATTTTTTTTTTTTTTAAAAAATTTCCTTTAAAAAAAAAAAATTTTAAAAAAAAAAAACCAAAAAATAAAAAAATTTTAAAAAAAAATTTTAAATTTTTCCAAAAAAATTTTTTTTTTTAAAAAAATTTTTTTAAAAAAAAAAAAAAAATTTTTTTTTTTTTAAAAAAAAAAAAAAAAAATTTTTTTTTTTTTTTTAAAAAAAAAAAAATTTTTTTTAAAAAATTTTTTTTTTTTAAAAGAAAAAAAATTTTTAAAAAAAAAAAAATTTTTTTTAAAAAAAAAATTTTTGGGTTTTTTTATTTGTTTTTTTTTAAAAATTTTTTGGGTTTTTTAAAAATTTAAAAAAATTTTTTTTGTTTTTTTTTAAAATTTTTTTTTTTTAAAAAAAAAAATTTTTTTTTTTTTTTTTTAAAAAAAAATTTTTTTTTTTTTTTTTTTTTTTTTTTTAAAAAGGGGTTTTGGTTTTAAAAATTTGGAAAAAAAAAAACCCCCCCAAAAAAAAAAAAAAAAAAATTTTTTTTAAAAAAAAAATTTTAAAAAAAAAAAAAAAAATTTTCAAAAAAAAAAACTTTTTAAAAAAAAAAAAACCTAAAAAAAACCCCAAAAAAAAAAAAAAAATTTTTTTTTTAAAAAGGTTTTTAAATTTTTTGGGAAAAATTAAAAAATTTTTTTAAAAAAAAATTTTTTTTTAAAAAACCCCCAAAAAAAAAAAACCCCATTTTTTCCCCCCAAAATAAAAAAAAATTTTTTTTTTTTTAAAATTTTTTTTTAAAAAAGGAAAAATTTTTTTTTTCCCCCCCCTTTAAAAAAAAAAGGTTAAAAAAAATTTTTAAAATTTTTTGGGGGGTTTTTTTAAAATTTTTTTAAAAAATTTTTTTTTTTTTGGTAAAAAAGGGTTTTTAAACCCCCCAAAAAAAAAGGGGGAAAAAAACCCCGGGGGGAAAAGGTTTTGGGTTCCCAAATTTTAAAAAATTTGGGAAAATTTCCGGCCCCCCGGGGGGGTTTTTTAAAGGGCCCCCTTTTTTTTAAAAAGGGAAAAAAAAAAATTTTTTTTAAAAAAAAAAATTTCCCAAAAAAAAATTTAAAAAAAATTTTTTTTAAAAACCCTTTTAAAAAAAAAATTTTTTTTTTAAAAGGGGAAAAAAAATTTTTTTTTTTTTTTTTAAAAATTTTTTTTTTTTTTTAAAAAAGGGGGTTTCCCCAAAAAAAAATTTTTTTTTTTTTCCCCTTTTTTAAAAAAAAATTTCCATTTTTTTTTTTAAAAAAAAATTTTTTCCCCCTTTTTTTTTCCCCCCCTTTTTTTTTTTTTTTTTTTTGTTTTTTTTTAAAACCCCGGGCCCTTTTTAAAAAAATTTTTAAAAAATTTTGTTTTTTAAATTTTTTTAAATTTTTTTTTTTTTAAAAAAAATTTTTTTTTTTTTTTTTTTTAAAAAATTTTTTTTTTTTTAAAATTTTTTTTGGGGGGAAAATATTTTTAAAAGGTTTTTTTTAAAATTTTTAAAAAAAATTTTTTAAAAAAATTTTTTTTTTTTAAAAAAAAAAATTTTTTGGGGGGGAAAAAATAAAGGAAAAATTTTTTCTTTTTTTTAAAAAAAAAAAAAAGGGGGGGGAAAAAAAAAAAATTTTTAAAAATTTTTTTGGGCCAAAAAAAAAGGGGGAAATTTTTTTTTAAAAAAAATTTTTTTTAAAAATTTAAAAAATTTTTTTTTTTTTTTAAAAAAAGGGGCCAATTTTAAAAAAAATTTTTTTAAAACCCAATGTTTGTTGGGGGGGGCCCCCTTAATTTTATAAAAATATTTTTAAAAAAATTTTTTTAATTTTATTTTTTTAAAATTTTAAATTTTTTTTTAAAAAAAAAAAAATTTTTATATATATATATATATATATATATATATATATATATATATATATATATTTTTTTTTTTTTTTTTTTTTTTTTTTTTTTTTTTTTTTTTTTTTCCCCCCTTTAAAATATTATTACTGCTGCATTGCAGGGGTCAAAATTTATCTTGAGTGGTAGCACAGTCAGTCATAAATTTTAATAATTAATTGGGGTAATAATTTGTAAAATAAAATATGTTTTATAGAAAAGTATATGCACATCATATAATTGACTTTATTTAAATAGAAAATAAATTTTCAACAAACCAAATAAGAAAGGGACAGAGTTTTGAGTTTCATCGGCGAGTGGATCTGAAACCTCGCTACCCCGCTAAACTCATATATAAATTCGGGTTTAAATTTTATAACCCCAAGACGCAAAAACTGTTGATAAAATTTAAACCTTTGTGTCTTTTAGGTTCTTAAAAATTTTATCTGCTACTTTTTGAGTTTATTTTAAAGTTATTATTATCTTACTAAAACATTTATGTAAATAAGGGTAAAGTTCCTATCCAAAAGTCTGGGCTAGTAAAGTACTGAGACCAAAATTTTGACCAATTTTTTTATAGATCTGTCTATATTAATATTTTTTCCTTACTACAGCCAGATTAGTAATGAACATGTCATTTTGTAGGCTAAGGCACTTTCACTGACATATTTTGAACTCTAGAAGAAGCTGAAAGAAGCATTTGTTCTGGTTTTTCTCGTGTCATATCTATCAAATTTTTATGTTATTTATAGACCACAGTACACTAAAAAGAAAAAATATTACCAATCGGCCGAAACTTCGCGATCGGCTTTATTTTGACGTGTCCTACAACTTTTTTATTTAAGAAAATGTTCGGAAAAGCGGCGTTTTCAAGCTTTTAGTCGCCGAACATGTAAGTATATAAAAATGTATTACCAACAAGCTGTCTTTTGCATAATTGTTAATTATTTACCCATACAATAAAATGCTTACACTGTCCTACAAATATCTTTGCAATTCTCCAGTTGTCGATTTTATGAGTACTTGTACAATTACCAAGGTAATTTTTGTTGGTGTAATTAAATAAAGCATATATTACAATAAAACGTCTCGCCTACAATGCATTTGCGGCATATTTAAAACTAAAATAATATATATTAAAAACAGCACGTCCAGACACACATCAAAACAATTACTTGTATTTTTTTTAGATACATTAATACACATATTTTATATTAATCCACAACTATAAAATAATAGTTTTTATTAGATAATTGTAAAACATTAACACTAACAAAACACTATTTAACAATTATAAAATTAAAAAAAAACATTTTCTTGATTTTTATATCAATAAAAATGTATGTTTACTTTGTATATGAATTTGAATATATAAAATTTTTACAAAAAAAAAAGAATTAATTCCCGCCAAAAAAATTGGTAAAATATAATGGGGTATTAACCTGCGCTTCGGTGCTACCGAAGATTGAGGATATGTTTTCAGCAAGAGAAGACACTCGACCAAACATTTAAGCTTTTACCCTCCGTTTCGTCAGCGTTGTCCAAGCAGCGAAACATGTAGATATTGTATTTCATAAAGTCCGTAGAAGGACAAAGTTAATCTTTTTAAATGAATTTCTATATTTTTTGTTACATTTTTATTTTCTGTATAAAATTTTAGATATTTTTGGTCTAGAATATCATATCCCTATATTCAATTGTTTTCAAAATATTTGCATTAAAATACAAATTTCGAAGGGAAAAATCCGCTCATCTTTTAATCTTGTTTTACGATTCTATGGTTTCAGCAGTTATTAGATAACGCGGTAGGGCCATCATAAACTTTATAAAATAACTACTACCCTCATTGTTGTCTCGGTAATGTCATCCAGATAAGATCTACAGTTTGACGTAGGTTTCAAACCACACCCAATGATACACTGCCTAATTTCTCTGATCCCACATTTCTTAAGATTCTTGTAAAATCCGAAAATTTTGTGAATTTTTTTTTGCTAAAAATAATTAGTTTCTAATGGATGAGATTAAGTGAGAGATACGGTGTCGAGTTAACATATAATCATGCTCATAACTGAACAGCCTATACCACATGTCACAGTTTCGTTCTTTTTACTGCCGAGTTTCAATTTTCTGCACATTAAACAATTTCGGACTAGCAATTAGCACATATCGCAAATTCCATCACTTTACTAACGCCGACGGCGACGGTGCCAATTTTTCATCGCGTGATTGTCAACTTGTGCAATGCTTGTATAATGTCATTGCGGTTACGTTGGAGATAATTGATTATACTTCCCACCTGGTAATTATCTGAATTTTTAATTTATTTATTGTACGCAGATTAAGGCAGCATTTAATTTTATCGCTTTTAATTAATGAAATAGGGTGACTTATTTAAAATAAGCTTATACCATAATATGTTTATACAGGGTGTTTTAACAAACATAAGACATGAGAGAGTCATCGTCATTAGAAAGTCCCGGAACTGTCGCGTATTTCGCAAATGACTTAAAGAAAAAATGTAAGAGTTACTACAAGGTGGTTTTAAAACACGCCCAATTTGATCTGCAATATTGCCAAGTGTCTAGTTCGCATGCAACTTTGTTTTTTCATATACGAAGCTCATTTTATTTTAGGTGCAATGAATTCTGCGCACCGTTATTGTTGATATCTTCAAATGCCAACTTTTCATTCATTTCATGTAGTTTCTGAAATATGGCAACTCTGAATTTTCATTCAAATTCAAAAGAACTGCCTCGTAATCGTATACGGCACAAAAATAAAAATATAAAAATTGGTTTTAGGATATGCGTGATCATATCTGCTACGTTGCCAAGTGATTTTTTTTAAATGAAGTGGGTAATTTCGTTTCTTTAAATACAAAGTCCAGATCATTTTTATCGTAATGAATTAAGCACCTTGCTGTTACTAAGAATCCCTAAATACTTTATTCCATGAAGTTTTTGAAATACGGCAACTGCATTTTTATTTAAAAATTCCAGAACAGCCTCGTATTTTACAAACGATTATTGAAATGAAGAAAAATTTACTATATTGTGGCTTAATAATTGCACAGCCCCACAAAAAACAAAAAATGTTCGGACTTGTGACCGATTTGCAAGCTCAGAAATGGCCATTCACGTCTGGAATTGGTCTTAGGCGCCAAAAATGGCCTCTATGGGGCCTAAAGGATGGATTCCGGGATGAGGCGAAGTCAAAGGTGCATTCTCAAGAGAAAGCCGAATTTGTGATCAAAAAGTTTATAGCCAACTAAAATTCCCCGTTTGGGACCGGGAAAATGACCCCCTAGGGGCCGGAAAATCGTGTTTCGGACGCCGCAATCGCAACAGTGGTATTTTATGTACTTTTAAATTCTGAAACTCAGACCGTGCTCGAAAAGCTTATGGCCAACTGCAATTCCCCATTTAGGACCGGGAAAATGACCCCCTAGGGGCTGCAAAATCGTGTTTTGGACGCCGCAATTGCAACAGTAGTATTTTGATGTACTTTTAAATTTTGTAACTCAGACTGTGCTCAAAAAGTTTATGGCCAACTTTAATTCCCCGTTTTGAAACGAAAAAATAACACCTTGCGGGCCGAAAAATCATGTTTTGAACGCCGCAATCGCAACAGTGGTATTTTTATGTACTTTTAAATTCTGGAACTCAGACTGTGCTCGACAACTTTATGGCCAACTGGAATTTTTTGTTTGGGAGCGGAAAAATGTTCCTTAGGGGCCGAAAAATCATGTTTCGGACGCCGCAATCGCAACAGTGGTATTCCCATGAAATAATACCTCTGACGGGGTTGGAAATCTTATTCTCTGCAAGTAGGTTTGAGGTCGAGAAGGTTCCATCACGCTCGGTTCACGCCTTAATTCAAGAATTACTTCTGAGCGATAGTTTTTCCAGGTTTCCAAAAGATTCTGAACGGCCGATCTAACAAATCCAATGCCTTTTTCCTTTTTTATTGTATTTCTCCACACTTAATTTTCAAGCACAGTCTAAGTTTCATTTAAAAGTAAATAAAAATGCCACTGCTGCGATTGCGGCGTCCGAAACATGATTTTTCGGCCCCTAAGAGGTAATTTTTCCGGTCTAAACGGAGAATTTTAGTTGGCCATAAAATTTTCGACAACTGTCTCAGTTCTAGAATTTAAAAGTACATAAAAATACCACTGTTGCGATTGCGGCGTCCGAAACACTATTTTCCCCCTAAGGGGTCATTTTCCTGCTTCCAAACGTGAAATTCCAGTTGGCCATAAACTTTTAGAGCACAGAGTGAGTTCAAGAATTAAAAAAGTACTTAAAATTACCACTGTTGCGATTGCGGCGTCCAAAACACGATTTTGCGGTCCCTAAGGGGTCATTTTCCCGGTCCCAAACGGGGAATTCCAGTTTGCCATAAACTTTTAAAGCACAGTGTGAGTTTTAGAATTTAAAAGTAGATAAAAATACCACTGTTGCGATTGCGGCCCAAACATGATTTTCCGGCCCCTATGGTGTCATTTTTCTGGTTCAAAACAGGGAATTTTAGTTGGCCATAAACTTTTTGACCACAAATCCAGCATTGGCCTGAGAATGCACCTTCGACCTCGCCTCATCCCAAAATCCATCTTTCAAGCCCTATAGAGGCCCTTTTTGGCCCCTAGGCCAATTCCAGACGTGTAAGGTCATTTCTGAGTTTGGGATCGGATTCAGCGTCGAAAAATACATGGGAATACATATGTTCCACCAACAAGTCCGAACATTTATTTTTTGTCGGGCTATGTTATTTGTTAATTAATTATGAATTCCCAAATCAAAGACTTTTTGGAATTAATTAATATGGATTGGTATCACACAATAACTAGCGCATACATTGTTAACAAAGTAAATATCTGATACTAAATTAACTATGTAATTAAATGTTCAAAGTATTTTCACCATTGTCTAAGCAATACCTTTGCGATCATAAAACTCATTTGACGTATTTGTTAGCATTTGTGACATTATCGAAAAGGCTTTGTGACATATTCATTTCGTAAAAAATCTAAATTAACTGGTTTTTCACATAATTCCGATTTTTTAAATATCCTTAAAAGCAAAAGTATATAGGTGTCAAGTCGGGGAATTAAGCTGACTACTTTATGCTTTCTCTTTGTTTTATCCACCTGTTTAAAAATGTTTTGTTTAAAAATGTACGCACCTCTCTGGAACAACGTGGTGGTTATTTCTTTGACAATGTCAAATTATTCTTGTTATATAGGTAAGGCCGAATTGTCCAATAAGAATAAGTCTAACTATTTTTAACCAGTTAAGCTGCCCTTAATAAAACACAAACTAATGATATGTGCTTTAAAAATTTAGAGGTGCCATATTTCAGACACTACATGGAATAAAGTTCGGACGGTTTGGAATTTCGGTAATACCAGTGCGCTAAATTTATTGCAATAAAAATAAACTGGGATTTGTATTTGAGAAAATAAAGTCGTTTACTTTATCTTAAAAATAATACATTTGGTAACGTTGCAGATATTATCATCGAATAAGAAATATTTTAAAATCAAAGTAAATTCTACATTTTTCCTTTGTGCCGCTTGTTAAATACAAAAAAGTTCTAAGACTTTTAAATAAAAATGCAAAGTTGCCATATTTTAGAAACTACACGAAATGAAGTTTTAACATTTGGGGGTTTTAGCAATAAGGTAAGCTGAATTTATTGTATTAAAAATAAACTGGGCTTTGTATTTAAAAAACAAAATTGCCTACTATATTTTAAAAACTATACACTTGGCAACGTTGCAGAAAATATTATCAAACCGTTTGCCGTTTGTGAAATACGAGATCGTTCCGGGAAGCCCAAAATAATTTTTCACAAACCAATTTAATATTGAATTTTACCTAAAAATATCTTTACCCATGACACTTTGGATCTGGGATATGAGAATAATTATAAAACGAGAAAATGCCAGTCTTCTGTCACATAATTCTACAGATTTGATCGGGGAAATGGAATTTTCCTCAGATGTACGTAAAACTTTAATAAAAAAACACAAATAGTCTTATTATGTAGCTTTTAATTTAAAAATATGATATTACGTGATTATTGTAAAATAAAGTGTGTATAATACTGCAGGAAATAAGTAACCACACACAAAAAATAGGTGAAAGTATCCTTTTTCCTGATTTATTATTGATTAGTCACGTAAAAAAAATATTTGTATATTTTTTTAAAACTTGACAACTTGTGTTTAAAGCCTAAATACTTGGTACAGGGTAGTACTGAATTTTTAGAGTTTAACCTATGTGTCCCCAGTTCCGTCTGTCATGTCCAAGTACCAAAGTATGCAGATATTTCATTTCACGACACCTTTTGGACAACGCGCTACCACAAACGTTATAGGCAAAGGTACTAGCACTAAACTACCTTTCCCCCACATTGACATTTGGGTTATGTCAACCAGACGGAAGAGAAGAGTGTAAGGAAGTGGGTTTGAAAGACTCGAGGGACCCTCACAAAATGTTTATGAAAATTCTAAATAGTGAAACAAAAAAGCTTAAGAAAAACGAATTTTTGTTGGGTCACAAATACAAAAAAATTAAGATGAAAGTTTTGAAACTACACTTTCGGCAAAAAATAGGGCATGGAGTAGCCAGTGATAAGAAAAATCGAATAAGTACACACAGATCTATTTAAAGACTCTATTCAATCTTACACGTTTGATAGCAGCAAATTACGTAAGCTGCATTTTTTACAAATAACTACTTTTCCTAAACTACTTTTATTAACGCCCATGTAATGTCATCGATACGAAACCTACCGTTTAACACGGAATTCATACTACACAAAGCAGCACGTGGCCTTTACCTATGATCAGTCATTAAATTTGGACTTACGCCCAAAGCTGTTTAATTTCGCTGATCAGACAGTTTTAAAAAACCCCACTATTACCTGTTGAAACTCAACTTGAAATCTCAAGCAACTAAGTTTATTATACAATGAAAAAAAAAAAATATCTTGAAAACTTAAACAAGAACACAAAAGAACAATTTATAGAGATTTGCAAAAAATTCCAAAAAAAAAACAAAACAGAAATATATAAACGATAAATAAAAAATTTAAAGTTTATATATAAATATATATATACAGGGTGCCACAGATTCGAGTGCATGCATGGGGATCTCGGAAACCGTAAGAGATACGAAGTCGGTTAAATTATGGCAAAGTTGCGCATTTAGGTGCCTAATAACATGCCGAGTAGAAATTTGTAAAATTCCGAGTACTTCCGGAGATATCCGGAAAAAACCTGATTTCATTTTAATTTTTTTCTGACGTTATTTAAAGAAATAGGGAAAAACAAAAGACACTTTCTCATGGCCACTTTTTAAGGTCTACCAAACAGCGTTAAGATATTTTCCGTAGGACGTTTCGTTTTCGTTAGACCATCATCAACTTATTTTTTTTAAATGCGGCACTCAATTGTTTATTGCATTTTTTTGAAGCAGTTAAAATCCCAATTACAATGATGTATAACACTTAATATTTTTCTGTTAAATAAACATATTTTCCATAAGAGACAATGAGTAAGACAACGAACGCACATCATTTCTTATAGGGGCGTTCCATATTTGTTCATAAATATTAAGTGTTATACATTTTTGTAATTGGGATAATAAGAGGTTCAAAAAAAATTAAATAAAAAATCCAGGTCCGTATTTAAAAAAATAAAGTTGATGATGGTCTAACGAAAACGAAACGTCGTACAGAAAATCACTCAACGCTGTTTTGTAGAGCTTAAAAAGTGGCCATAAGAAAGTGACTTTTGTTTTTCCATATCTCTTTAAATAACGTCAGAAAAAAATAAAAACGAAATCAGCAAATTTCGGTTTTTTCCGGATATCTCCAAAAGTACTCGGAATTTTACGACTTTCTAATCGGCATGTTGTTGGGCACCTAAATGCGCAACTTTGCCATAATTTAACCGACTTCGTATCTCTTACGGTTTCTGAGATCCCCATGCATGCACTCGAATCTGTGGCACCCTGTGTATAAAATATATATATATATATATATATATATATATATATATATATATATATATATATATATATATATATATATATATATATATATATATATATATATATATATTATATTTACTTTTCCTTTTTTTTTTCTCCATTGTCTCTTTTAATCAGACTTATAACGTTTAAATTATCTCTCAACAGCAATTTCGGTCAAACAATTTCAACAAAAAGGACTGTCGGGTGACTGCAGCTCCATCTAACGTGGCATTGGATGTAGCTTTAGCCAGCCGCAAATATTCGCCATCTAGTCCTTTCATTCAAAAACAGTCCTTGAGTGACAGACAAGGATTGTTTAATTTTACAGATTCCTATAAAATTATAATTTAGATATATCGTACCGACTACTACAGGTTTCTTTAAATCACAGTCAATCCTTGGGTGAGAGACAAGGATTTTCTGACAAAAGGTTTTCGACAACAAAAAAACCGCATTCTCCGTTTCACACCTACCTCTGTGAGATAAGTAACGAACTTCCAATGGAATTTCTTTTTTCAAAAAAAAAAAAACCGGGGAAAAAAACGTTTAACATCAAAAAAGTAACTTCGCATAGGTCAGTTAAAAATCTCCACGCGTGGTGGTATAATAATCCTTTATTTTTATTTTTATAAGAAAACAATGTAATAATAATTATAATTAGTCTCTAAATAATGTTAATTGTGCGTGCAAAACACTAGCTCAAAAGTTCCATACAGGATGTTGATTTTGTTAACATTTAACTTACTTTGCACACAAGGTAAATTTTAAAAAAATGGTTTTACTTTATTTTACTAAGATCTTGTACTTCTATTGTAGCCTAAGAAAAAGGGAATAAACATTCCAGAAAGCTTGGCGTAGTAAAAAAGAGTTTTTCTTTTTCCATTTAAAAAAACCCTCACAGACCGAACCCTCAAGAATTTAGGACTTGTTAGTTAACTAGTCGGTCAAGACTACCCTTATCATTATATATAATTTTATATATATATATATATATATATATATATATATATATATATATATATATATATATATATATATATATATATATATATATATATATATATATATATATATATATGTATATACAGGGTAGGTCTGTGAAGTGGGCCCCCCATTTATTGCTTTTAATAGTCAAATTGGATAAAAATGTTTTATACAAAAATATTTTGGATTTTGCTGCTCTATATTTTGCGAATGACGTTATGTATACAGGGTGTATCAAAAAGCCCGTACAAGGACAAAGTTTATTTTTTTAAATGACTTCCTATATTTTTTGTTACATTTTTGTTTTTCACATGAAATTCTAGATATTTTTTATCTGGCATATCATATCCCTATATTCAATTGTTTACAAGATATTTTCATTTAAATACAAATTTAGAATGAAATAATCGCTCATCTCTTAATGTTGTTTTACGTTTCTATGGTTTTAGCGGTGTTTGTAGAGTGACAAAACAGCCATAGTAATAATTAATAAGTAATTAGATATCACCTGACGAGTAGAAATAGGTAAAACTTTAACAAAGAAAAAAACGATTAAAACAATTTTTTTACAGATTAATAAAACTGTAATTTTGACATTTTTATTAATCTTTATAGCATATATGGTTATTATGCAACTCTCAAAAAACCGCTGAAACCATAGAAACGTAAAACAACATTAAGAGATGGGTGACATTCCAAGTCGAGCAGCCACCCAGGAAGCATCACTTGAAAATGCCAACTGAGATGTTGGCGAAACGTCGTGAAAATTCATAAATGTTGTCATTAGCCTTGCATGTACTTTTGTGATCGATTAATCCAATTTAGGCCCATTATATTTTTTTATAATTGAACAGTAATTATAAGGCAATTTTTTGTATCTGTTCTAATACAGTAAACTTTAATTAAACAAAAATTCCCCTTAAAAAGTCGCACAGTTTAAGTTCGTACTACTTTTATTATATACAAAATAATTAAAAAAACTGTAAACACACTATAAATAAAGCGAACAAAAAACTTTAAAACAGAAATTACCATACAAATGTATATCTCAAATTTACCGCTAAATGCGAGTAAATTACAAAAAACGCAATATCAACCTTTCAGGTACAGTCAGCCAAATTAGTTAAATACCCAAAGATAGGTCCTGAGTCAGCCTGAGTATAGACTGTCTCTGAATGACAAGAATTTCGACACAAAAATCTCGTAAATACATATTAAACCAGGGGTAACATAAATAAATAGCAGGGTTACTCATTAGAATAAAACCAGATTACAATAAAACTTACCGCTTATTTTAAAAAACAAATTTAAATACAAACAGTACAATTATTCTTTCATTACTTTTAAAGAAATATAGTAAAAAGAATATCGTAAAAAACTTTTATGCTAACAACATGTTTACCTTAGGCAGTGCTGTTATCTTTTAAAAAAAGGATAATAAAATATTTAACAACGGATATAAATAAACAAAGGGTATAATTTGAATAGTCTCCAAATAATTTCTTTTTAGATACCATATGAATTGGTATGTTTTTAATAGATCTGTCATCAACTTGTTTAAGTCGAACTATTAAAAAACAATTATCTGTAAATGTATGTGCAATCACCCAAAAAGCACAATAATTGAAAACCCAACAATAATATAACATTACCAGAACTAAACAGACTTAGCCAAAATTAACCAGAACTAACAGAATTAAATGATGCACCTATTTTGGTGACAAGAAATATAATAAATTTCAACCATAAAAGCAGGGTTTTGAGCATAATGTACTGTAATTATTTTTTTATTTAAAATACAACCTGTCATAAATTTGACAAGAAATAAATTAATTTGTATATATAATACTCGTTAATAGAAAAATGTGTCCGTTTAAAAACACATTTAAATACGAACACTACAACTCTTTTTGTTCCTTTTAAAGAAATCTTGTAAAAAAATTATCGTAAAAAACTTGTATTGAGAACTTATAAAAAAACAAATACACATATTCAGTACTTAGTACGCTTTTTATCAACCTTATATTCATTTACATCAACAATATTTATGTACGTGATAGACTGGTGTAAAGAGAAAGTATGACATAAAGCTGTATATCATCTACATAAAAAGGTATAAAAATTTTAAGTTATGTACACCACCCGCGTATATATCCATATTTACATGTTTTGCTACTTTCCATTGTATTTTAGTTTTTTCATACATAGGCATATAAATTTTTGTAAGCACTAAAACTTTTTAAAATTAAGTAAAAAATATTCTTACCAATAAAAATCACAGATCCAAATTTATTCACTTAAAAAAAGTCTTTGAAAAGATCGTTGTCGAATGTGCGACGAAGTAGTCTGACAGTCAGGTCGTCTCGCGTCCGAGAATAAAACGCGGGAGTCCAAATCATACTAAGCCTTCCATTCGTTCTCCATTGATTCCAAGCGGCAAAATTTTGAAACGCCAAGTCTTGCGCGTTGAATAGACTGTTGCTTTAAGAGAATTTTTGCCTTTTTTTGCTTAAAAATGATTTATGATGTCTTTTCGAAGGTAGAAAGGGAAGGTTTTTGGTCAAAAATACCTTTGTTTTTTACGTTTTCGGCGTAATGGCTTATGAAATCTTTTTATAATAAATTTAAAAGGCAAATATCGACGACAAAAAACTCCCTAAATAAAGGGTGTTTTAAGTTAAACCTCACATTAGGATTTATACGGATCCTATAAAATTGTAATTTTCTAAAAATATGTTTGTGGACATAAAACGGAAAAACAGAAGTTTACCAAGTGTACCTTCTACACAAAATTGGCACTACAATTTTTTAAGTAACCAAAGGGTAATGCGATGCTCGGGTAGTAAAAAAAACATTATTAAAAACGACCTTTGAAAATTAGACAAATAAAATAAGTGACATTCAATATTTATTGGTAATTTCTTTAGACCTACATGGGCTGTAGATATGTCTTAAGAAACCATGGTGGCTAAAGCTTTTGAAGAAGGATAAGTTCAAAATGGATTTTTATATTTTATTTTTCCGTCTGAAAATATTTTAAATAAAATTTATATTAAAGGGTTATTTGGGTTTTCCGCATAATGTAAATATTTGTTTATTATTTAAAAAAAAACACCTTATACATTAAATAAGCTAATTTTGCAAACAATGTGAAATAATGTACAGGGTCTTTGATTATATTTACGTGGCTTCTGAGGCCTTTATTTTTAAAGACAGAAAAAAATGTTTTACATAAAAACTGTAGGATTTTTTTCATAGTATCTTTTTAAATTATCAGTAAAAAATGGAAAAATATAGGCAACTTCAACTTTTTTAAATGAAACACCCTGTATATTATGCGCTACAACGAAAGACCTTTTCTTTCTGATTTCAAATATACATATATACATTAATAATATTTGGATGAACCATTTTTGAGATATTTTAGGTTAAATTATTAATAAATTGCAAAAAAGTTTCATATTAGTATCAAGAAAGCCATGGAAACAATAAAATTGTTATGTTGCTGAATTTGGTGAGGGTTTTCTCTGGACCAATAATGTTTATTTTTGTGATTTAGTAGAGTGCTAAAGTGAAGAATGACTTGTCGATGAATAGAATTTTATGTAAAAACTTTGGATCCTGCTGCATAAGAGGAATCAGGAAGATTCTGAACGGACATAAATTTATAAGGATAAAATTTGTAAAATTTTAAGGTTAAATAAATTTTATAATCTGTTTTATTAAGTTCAGATGCCGCATCCGAGATTGATATTCTAAAATTATTAAAACTATTTAGTGCTAGTCCAATAGAAAAGTATAATAATTATCTTGAAAAAACGAGGATATCCAAAACTTTGTTTTCATTTCGTGCTGCAGTCCTTTTCTTTATTTTAAAGCTTTTTCGTTTAATAATCTTTTTAACTATGTATTTAATAAAATCTATAGATGGTACCCGTTGTTAAAGATATAATAAGTAATATTCCCTTTGCACTGTCGTCACATTATTATTGTTACCATAAAATAGACGCATAATAGCGATTTTTTGTTCTTCTGAGTAACCCATCGACAAAAAAGCAGTACAAACTACTTTTAATAGTTAAAATGATAAATTTCCATTTTTTACAATATCAATAGGTCAAATTTATTAAAACAATTTTATTGTTTTCATAGCTTTCTTGATACTAATATGATATTTTTTTTCAATGTATTTAAATTTTAAGCTTAAATATCTCAAAAATTATTTATCCAAATACCATCAATGTACATATATTTGAAATCAGAAAAAAGATATTTTATTGTAGCGCATAATATACAGGGTGTTTCATATAAAAAAGTTGAAGTTGCCTATACTTTTCCATTTTTTTATTGCGATATTTTTTCAATATATAATATGGAAACAAACCTACAATTTTTATATAAAACATTTTTTTCTGTCTTCAAAAATAAAGGCTCCAGAAGCCACGTAAATATAATCAAAGACCCTGTAACATATTATAAAAAGTTTAATATTAAAAAAGTATTTTTTTAAATTTAATAGATATATAGTATATATTTATAAATAAAATTTTATATAACTGTAAATTAAACTTACTAAATATATATTGTGCAATAATATAACAAAAAACATGAATATATATTTTTTAATTCTTTATAAAATGATATTATTTTTAAATCCTAAAGTGATTATTTTTATAAACAATCTATAAAATCAGATATCAATATTTCTGAGTAAGTTTAATTTTTTTGGCATGACGAACGCAGTGCTTATATTACACGAAATGTTTTAGCTTGTTTGCCCCCGTCATAACTTTGTTATTATCTTACCTAAATGTATAAGAGATGTTATTTCACATAAGTATTCTAATTACCTGTAAAAAAATTGAGAAAGTTATGTCAAGTGGTTTCTGACATATTCGATTTTGAAAATAGGTCTTTTTACTACTGACTGACTAACTGAGTTATTTGCTTACTCATCATTCATTGACCTATTAAAATTATGGGGCAATTGCCGAGAAAGTAGAAACTCGAAATTTGGTATGTAAATAGGTTTTAGGACACAAGTACACTGCACTGTACTCGGAACGTCCTGAAACAGGGGCAGTTCATCGTACATCTTGGGGGTATTTTAGAAGTTTCCAATAGGATTGAACCCGAATTTATAAGGTCATAATTTTTTGGAATTTAAAGGCAGAACTTTATTCCATTCATTGCTTTAAAAAAAGGGGTCACACCAAAAACACCTATGTTAAATTAAGGCCAAGTTCCTACCCAAAAATCTCGTCATATTAAAGTATTGACATCTAAAATTAGACTAAGTTCTGTCTACAATTTTATTTTAAATAAATTATATACCCAACACACCCTTCTTGTCTCTAGAATGAGTCCCAAATAATGTGGATGAATTAAAAGTTCACAGGTTACTGATCCTTTTGTATCTTCGCTGAATTCATTCTCTCTGTTTTTTGCAACATTTTTGGCCAGTAGAGTCAAAGCCACTTCCCCGGTTTTTATAAATACTATACTAACCTTAGGCTTTCCTGAAAATGCTGACAACCGCTAAATCAACTAACTGCTAGCAACAGAGTTGCAAGCAATTATTTGATAAGAAACCAAAGTAAACGCATTGTTCCTCTTTATAAACGAAAATCTAACTGCGGCACAACCAAAGGTTAATTAATGGAAGACAATGGAAAAAGCAGCAAAAAGAGGCTCACTGGACTGATGGTCCTGATCAAAGACAAGCGAAGAGAATCATCTTAGATCCGCCTAAGTATACTTAGAAGCTTATAGAGCTTTAAACAAAACAAACTTAGGGGTCTCCATATTTTCTGACGGAACTTTTCCCTCTACAGGTGCGTATCCATTTACTGGGATGAAAATATTTAAGAGGTCAGTTACTGTGCGAGACACACTCGTGACGTCGCGACCGCCTGACATATTTTCCATTATGCATGGAATGATTAGAATATCTTCCTATATATTATCTTAGATTTAGGCGGCAGCGGCTCTAAATGGATACACACCTTAAGATAACACTTAAAGAAGATGGGAAAGGCTGACAATAAACGTTGCGAATGCTCAAATTTAACCCCCCAAAAGTTAAACGTCTTAGAAAAGTTTCAACATCCCAAGATATTAAAATCTATCTTTCTGAAATATTTGCAATTGCCGTAAAAATAGATACATTAAATAATCAAAAGCATTTAAAAAATTTTTGATCAGGTTTTTTGAATTTCCTAATATAACCTAATCTAAATGCGAAAGCATGGCTTTTGCATGATATTGCAACTCTAGAGTTTTACAAAATATCTTCCTCGTATACAAAAATTCATTTTAGCCTTAACTGTTCAAAACCCATCTCCAATTTTTCAATTGAAAAACCAGATAATCAGCACATTTGTTGGCGGTTAGTAACATATCGTTGCTAAATTTGGGCAATTTATTAGGGCCCCTTTCTAAATACGCTCGCTTAGAACGGACGGGCAATGTTTAGCCCCTTGTTAAGCGGTTTTGTGTATTGGCATGCTGACAAATGGACTTTGGGAGCCGATATAAGGGTTAAATAAACGAGAAAATGCAACAAATGTGGACCATTGTACAGTAAAGTGCCCGTTTATTAAAGATAATACGTACAGAACGTCAAGGTAATAACATTTGCTCGATAAGTTTTAGTACAAGCTATTATTTCGGGAATTAGTAAAGATAGAAGACACAAATTTTTAGAGACATGAAGTAAAATATTTTTGTACGTATTTAAAACTTTTTAAACCTTGTTTACATTAAAAATGTTTGACAACAATGTAAACCAGTCAGTACATTTGAATCATTGTTTAATATGCAGATGTACTGTGCAATCCATTATAAGTGGACCTCCAGGTTTTGGCCTTTTTTTATTTTAAAATTTTAAATAAAAAAATTATTAAATGGCATAGCTTAAAGTTTTTGATGACCTTTTTTTTTCGTGGTGTCAACAACCAACGAGTAGTCGTCAATTTTTTAATAAGGATGACGAGTTTCCGTCTATATTTTTTCATAAATTAAAAATTTCTCTAATAGGCTCAATAAAAATTGAGGTAGTTAAACGATTAGTTTTCAAAATATTTCGTCTTAAAATTTTCTAAATATTTTTTCTTTTTCAAATAGTGTACGCAGGTAAAAAATACAGGGTCATATCGCGTCAATCTTTTGAAAGCATTTATTTCAAGCTTACTTAAGCTTCTCGTTGATTGTTTTTAACGTAGCATAAGACAATATTTTTTCTTCGTCTGAATAAATCATTTTGACCGATATTGACTGATAACCTAATCGTTTAATTTTGACAGCTATCAACAAGAGTATGTCAAAACAAAAATTTACCTAGACAGATTAAAAAAATAAAAAAAAAGATTTTCTTTTTATTTTTAGGACGAAATATCTTGAAAACTAATTATTCAACCGCCCAAACTTTTATTAAGCCTATAGGAGAAATTTTCGAACTATAAAAAAATATAGACGAAAACTAGTTATCCTATTTTAAAAAATTAACGACACTGCAATTACTCGTCGGTAGTTGACACCAGGAAGAAAATTTTCAGATCATAAAAAACTTTGATCTACCCGATTTAATGAATTTTTGTTTTAAAAATTCTAATATCAGAAAAAGAGCCAGAACCTGGGGATATACTTATATAATGAATCTCACGGTTCACTAAGATGGTTAACTGACGAAATTTAAACTATTATATTCATTTATGTAATAGGGATTAAAATAACGGGTTATCAGCCTCGGCTAACGCCTAATTTTCTGCTGATATCATATTGATGGTTTTCGAGCCGTTTCTATATTATTAAATAAAAATAAATATGTGGCCTTAATATTCAATAATTTAAATATTACTTGGTTATAATACGGGTAAATCTGTTAAAAAACACTTTAAACCTAGAAATGATTTTGGAAGTACATAAATCAAGATGAAACCTTGTGCATTCTCTTTAGAAACAGATAAACTACAAAGTATCGGAAAGGAATATAGGATACTACGAAAGAGGGTGTTCTTTACCCCATTTCTTTTTTACACCCTACACCCCTAAAAAATACATTTCGCTAAGAAAAAAAGTTTTTTCCCGTTTTTAACGGTACATATGGGTTTTTTGGGTAACTTAATTCGAAAATAATATTACGAATTACTTTATAGGGCTAAATACACCCTTTTTTACACCCTACACCCCTAAAAAATACATTTCGGTAAAAAAAAGTTTTTTTTCCATTTTTAACGGTACATATAAATTTTTGGGGCCACTGACTTCAAATATAATATAAGATATTACATCTGAGGTCTAAAAAGGGCTAAATTCACCCCCTACGCCCCTAAAACATACCTTTTTCTAAAAAAAAAATCCTCCTTTTAAATGGTACATATAGGTTTTTTGGATTACTACATTTGAATATGACATTAAAAAATACATTTGAGGGCTTAAAAGGGCTAAATACACTCTTTTTTACACCCTACACCCCTAAAAAATACATTTCGCTAAAAAAAGTTTTTTTCATTTTTAATGGTTCATATAGGTTTTTTGGGCAACTAAATTCGAATATAATATTAGAAATTACATTTGAGGGTTAAGAAGGGCTAAATTCACCCTTTTTTACATTTCAAACCCTTAAAACATACATTTTGCTAAAAAAAGTTTTTCCCCATTTTTAACGATTAATATAGGTTTCTTGAGTCACTGATATCGAATATGATATTAAAAATTACATTTAAGGGCTTAGAAGGGCTGAATACACCCTTTTTTACACCCTACACCCCTAATGTAATTTCTAAACTACATAAAATAAATAATAGTTAAAAAATAAAATAAATTATAGTTAAAAAAGAAACAAAAAAAAACACGCTTTTATAGTTAACCGAACTAAAAAGTAGATAATATTTTTTTAGTATAAAGAGTTTGTGTTACAGTGATAGAAAGTCCAATATTAATTATTACCAATTATTTTGGAATAAGATTGAAATAAAAATAAAGTTATTGAATTATTTGAATTGAATTATTTTGTTAATAACTTTATTTTTTATTTTAATCTTAATTAAAATTAATTGGTAATAACTGATTACACAGGCACACATAAAAAAGTTCTGCACCAGATATGTGAAGTAACTTCCGGTATGTTTTTCACTCTTAGATTTTGTCCCAGAAACTCCCCAGCATCCCCCATCCCAAAGGGTCAAAATTTTATTTATTTGGAAAAGATATAATAAATATCTGACAATACGTTTTTTGGCGTGCTAAAAACGAATATAAAGTTAAAATTTACCAATCACTCTTAGATTTTGTCCCAGAAACTCCCCAGCATCCCCCATTCCAAAGGGTCAAAATTTTATTCATTTGGAAAAGATATAATAAATATCCTACAATACGTTTTTTGACGTGCTAAAAACGAATATGAAGTTGGAATTTATCCATAACCCTTGAATTTAACCCTAGCAATCCCCAGCAAACCCCAGCAAACCCCAGCATCACCCAGCAACTATACAAAGGGCTAAAATTTTATTTTATTTGAAAAATTAAAATAAATATCTAACGTTTTTAGTACACCAAACAACGTATTGTCCGATATTTATTACAATTATTCTAAGTGAATAAAGTTGTACCCATTAAGGAGGGGGAGTTGCTGGGGGTTGCTGGAGCAAAATGTAAGGATGATGGGTAAATTCTGACTTTATGTTCATTTTTAGCACACCAGAAAACCTATTGTCAGATATTTTAGGTAGTAGTTATTTAAAAATAACGTCCGTGGTGGCACTACCGCGTTGTCTAAAAGGTGCTGTGAAATGCAATATTTGCATGTTTCAGTGCTTGGACAACGTTGACGGAACAACTGGGAAGAAATGGGTTAAACACCGGAAAACCCGGCACTCACGGTACTTTGGTACTTAGGTCTATATATGTATATATAATCCGTAGGATATAATATACATAATATAATAATCCTTCGTGAGCTGTCATAAAGATAAAAAAAAATGTATTTTAATTCTTCTAATAAAATAATTTTTTTGCCCTTAGGATGGTTTTTAGGTGATGCTATGCTTGCTAAGGGTTGCTAGGGTTGAATTCAAGGGTTATGGGTAAATTTTAGCTTCATATTCGTTTTTCATCTTTTCCAAATGAATAAAATTTTGACCCTTCATGGGGGGGTGGGTTGTGGTGGGTTGCTGATGCAAAATCTAAGGGTGATGGGTAAATTCTGACTTCGGATTTGTTGGTACTTCATATATCTGGTTCAGCACTTTTTTGTGTGTGCTTGTGTTATTGGACTTACTATCACTGTAACACAAATTCTTTATTTAAAAAAAATATTTTCTATTTTTTCAGTTTGCTATAAAAGCTTTCTTTAGTTTTTTTTTAACTATAATTTATTTTCTAATTTTTTTAATTAAAAAAAAAATTATTATGTCCAACAGATAATAACGAAATTTCATATGGAAAAAGAAAGCCCCATAGATAACCCAACATAAAGGTCAGTGAAAAACTTTCTCAAAATATAATTTTGTTGCCAGTAGCCTGAATTTTTGTAGAAAGGGTCCTCTGCTATTTTGGCCTTGGCGACTGCGCAAGTATTGTCATTTTGAGAAAGTGTTACTTTATTATTTTTTTAATTTGATGATTGTTATAGTCCCAAACAAAGTTATGAAATAATTGTATTGTCATCGGCTCTTGACCCCTAGAAATTTTCAAGTTAATCAGACTTTTTGAAATTGGTGAAAATTAAGTTGAAAAATTCCGTTACATATATACATACAAGTGAAGCAAATAAAAGCGTGGTAAAAAAGAATGTTAAACTGGGTGATAAGGCTGAAATTTTTGTGTATATCGATTTTGCCAAAATAAATATATAAATAAAATATTTTTTAAATAAAATAATACTTACTGGGTGTTCGGATTTCTCTAAGGAAAACCTTCTACTGTTAAAACACCTTATTTTTTATTTAAAAGCTACACAAAACAACTTATATCAATATTGCACAATACAATTACGCCATGCTAAATTTTTGACGTGTCTTACAAAAACGAACCATTATAACATATTTGAGCGTGGGTATTGTAACGTGGGGCTTTTTCATCCCTCTTTGTGTGTTTGTTATACATTGTGCTTTCACAAAGGGTACACTTATTTCGGTACATCAAAATGCGTTCAAAAATGGATGAGTTAGGGAAAGATAGATAAAAATTTTGCTGCTTTCCTTAAGGTAAAATAAATAATAAAAGCCGGTTGGAAAAAAAAACGCTTTTATAATAATTTGATGCCTGCCTTTACTTTAAGAGGGTACTTAGAAAAGATATCGGTAGTTAGTTTACATTCATGAGTTATAATAGTTTATATGAAAAAGTTAAACCTTACACATCTAACAAATTTATTTTATTTATTTCTAAAACGATACAGAAGAAAAATTTAAAATTTGTCTGTTATGTGTAACTTGACATGCGATTAAAAATCATTCTTAAAACAACTTTCGACTTAAAATATACATTGATTACGTCATATCTTAAATTTAAAACATACTGTAATAGTATATCGCAGTTTGAAACGGATTATGCTTTATTGCTTATTACAGAACCACATCTGACAACATGAAAGCTATTTTACTACAGGTAGCCTAACATTTCTTTCCTATTTTTTATAAAATATAAAAAATATATTTTTAACAGTAAAATTCCCAAATAATCATGGCAACACCGCTAAAGTGTAAATAAAATTTCTTTTTACTAATCTAAAAATAGCTAAACAAACAAACCGAGTTGCAGTTCTAGCGTCACGGGAGCCGACGGTACACTGCACGACCCTGTGATGACGTAGCGTGTCGCCACATCCAATTATAACTAAAGACTCTTGACGTCCTTCGGTGACCGAGGAACAAAAGCGTGAAAATCATATCCGTCAGCTCCTTTGGCCCAAAGGAAATAGACCAATAAGATGGGTCGCTTCGCGAGGTCCGGGGGTCGGCAAAGCGACAAGTATGGCAGGGTACGACAGTGTCTAAGGTTGAATTAATCCGCTGCCTAAAACGTTTTTTTTTTTTTTTGATATGAACACGAACACGTAAAATCCTCTTTAATTTTGGACAGATTGCCAAATGTTCTTTTAAGTTTTTGATAGAAAAAGAGTAGTTTTTTTGTGGTAATATACATATTACCTTCTTTGTGTTTTAGACCAAGAAATTTGGTTAACACATCCCTTTCTTTAAATAGTTTATATCAGGAAAGTTTTGTTACAAAACTTTTATACCAAAAAAAAGTAATTTTTCTAAGCCCAAGTGCTTTTATAAAAAAATTCCCTGTGCCAATTGTAACGTGACATAATTTTATGTAAAGTACAGATTTAACCAGGAAAAAGTGTGTTAGGAAAGTGACTTAAAAAACCGTAGAAGTGGAAGCAGCAGTTTTAGAGTGATGATTGCAATGTTCTTTATGTTGAAATTGTGTAGTATGTTAATTAGGAGCAGTCAAGGTAACATTTAAGCTTTTTGATTATATAATTTGTCAATAAATAATACCAAGTGTCACAGGTGTCCCAAAAAATTAAATACTTTTGAATTATTATTAAAAAAAATCTGATCCCTCTTGTGTTATAAAACAATTTTTATTTGTGCCATAACGTCCTCGTATCTTTACGCCTTATAGACTTCGCAGTCGGGAAGGCGATTCGGGTTTTTAAATAAAATAAAAATATTTTTTTACTAAAGTCAAGTGTATATTTGCGCCAAAATTAAGGACACATTTTGTAACATAATTTGTGAATTTGTGCCCTATTGATAAGAATTATCTAATATTGTCAGTAGCTTGTAAGTTTATGTTTTACATTTCTAAGAACTTGATAAATTAGTTTTAATGCTATTAGTGCCTATTTAAAAGTAATTTCGATCTATCACATTTCTTTTGATTTTATTAAAGTAAACTTGATTTACCTAAATTTGTCAAGGTTATAATATTCTTAAAATTTTTAAACCAGCCACGTCGCACGACTTAGTTATTTGTAGATATTTGTAAATATTTGATTCGATTTGCTGATAACGGCGTATTACACCATATTTTGAGTATTATTTAATTGTATAATGTTTTAAATAAAAACTTGTGTACACTACTCTTTGTGTCATAAAAAGCAATAGTGTTTTTACAGGGCGTCCATGAAAATCTTAATGTATTCAGTTCATCTTTAGCAGACAACAGAGTGTGTCTGTATCTACCTGAACCAGTTTCTCCATGGTTACATGGATAAACTAAACCTCGAGAGAGCAGTACATTTTTTCGTCAAGTTTTGTATACTATTTTATATTCAATCTTTAATTTCTGAGGCAAATTTTCAAATATTTTATTGTACGAAATCTTACATATCTGGTCAAACAACTTTGACCTCGGTCTTGAAAAAAAATCAGCTCTCACTTTTTTTATGTCAGTGTCATCAATTTTGACGGCCAAAAAAAGATTAACTTTAATGTAAATAAGTAAATTTCTTGTTGATTTACTTAGGTCTATTGAATACCTGACATAAATATAAGCTGTAAAACTCGCCGGTTTATAATGATATGTGAAATCTGTTTTAAAAGTATATATTTTAAAAAAATTTGAAAATAAAAAAAAGTGCAGGGAAATAGAACGAAAAGGCATTTTCCTGCCTAGGCAGGCATATGTATTACCGTTCCGATAAAATGTAAGGTACAGAAATCTGACACCCACACACTGACACAATTTTAAAAAGTCTGTTATGTCAATATTTTATAATATACGGTTAAAAATAAATATATTTTTTTGTAGAAATAGCAGCGACTAAAAATACCAATTGACGGGTCCGAGCATTAACCAAAAAATAACCTGGTTTTAATATATTCAATTTATTTCTAGTTAGAGACTCGCACTGTACATTAAACTAAGCTTTTACATCATAACGTAATTACAAATACAATTTATTTAAGTTTAAAGGTGCCCGGAGGGGGATTGCCACGATACTAAGTGCTTGGCAATCAAGAAAGTGATTTTTAATACTATCTTAAAGAAAACATAAAAAATTAAGCTTTATACTATGGCGATTTAGGGTAGCAATTTAATACACTTTTGCTACCTGTTACCTGTCAAAGCCTTGATGATCCGAACTTGTTTCAACCTCTAATGGGTACATTGCGGAGAAAATCTTTCAATTTTTATACTCCAACGTAAGTCTGGCGGCCATGGGTTCTGGCTTTAGTATACCAACAATTGATTTTTTTTTATTAAAGAACAGCCCATAAAAGTTTACAGCGTAAGTACTAATATATTGTAAGTGTCCTAAGTAAAGAAGGATGCAATTTTTATTACATAGGTAGCTTAAAAAAATAAAAGTTTTTAGTGTAATTTTTAAAACTTAAATAAACCCCTTAAAAAATTATGAAAACTATTTACGTCTTGAGACATTAAATCATAGATTTAAAAAAAAATCTTCTTGATAATTATTAATTAAAAAAAAACATTTTATTTTGGTTGATACTATTTTAGTTTTGATAATTTTGGTAAAACTACCACATAAATAGGTTTTTTATTTGATAAATAGTCTTTTGATTTTTTTTGCGTTTATTTCAGACAATCTGCAAGTTCGTTAACTCAATCGGTTCTGTATATACACAGCATCTATACGCTTGGTGCACGACCAAAGTGGTTCTATCTGGCAAGTACCCAAAGATGTTTTTTGATATATAAAGGGTGTTGTACCGGCTTGAAAAACAGAATTATTCTCTAACTTAAAAAAACTTTGCTGCAAATTGGTAAGGTAATAAATGTAACGTATTTAAGATCCTAAAGACAATTCTTGAGGTTTTTTTTAACCCCAATATTATTTAAAAATCAAAAATTTATTTTTAATATTGACCAATTTTGTAATTAAAATTTTATAACGGCTTATTGCTCGTTACGATAATGTGGAATTATCTAACCCATTTTATATTGTTTTTGGAATTATAGCAGAATATTAAGGGTAAAGATAAAAAGACAACAGTTTTATTTTACTTGATGTCAAACTTACTTTTATTTACATAACTGGTTTTACCTTTATTTTAAATACAAGGTTACTAAAACTTAAAACTCAACAGCCCCTCTATTTAAAATAAACTAAACCTTGCTTCTTCGCACACATCTTGGTCTTGAACTTGTGTTTTACGATGTTGCCACTTGCATCCCTTTTTGTTTTGAATACCCATTTGTTATTTAAAGGTTTTCTGTCACCAGAATATTCCACTAACTCCCACGTTTGGTTGTCAATCAGAGCAGAATATTCTTCTTTCATGACTGCACGCCATAGGTCACTATCAGGTCTGCTAAGAGCTTCTTCAACGGTCACTGGATCTGCTTCATCAACCATAGTTACAAAACTGACCTCATAGTCTTCTAAACTTCTCGGTGCTCTTCTTTCTCTCTCACTTCTGCGTAAAGTTTGTGTAGTTTGGTTTGATGAAGAGGGATAAATCAGATCGGAAGAGTCAAAATCTGTATTGGTCATATATTCGTGGTTAAAATCAGTTGTTTTAAAATTAGGTTCTATCTGAGGAATGACTTCGTCTAACGCGGTTTCTGGCGCACTCGTGAGAGTCGACGATGCTTCTCCTTGAACTTCTATAACACTTCTACTAGGTTCAGTTGTTTCTTCTGCTTCAATTTGTTCTTCTGGAAAAACAAAAAAATGCTTTTCATTTTTCTTCTGATCCTCTTCTAACAGTAAACCCCCTTTCTCGCTTTCAAAAAATGTCACATCTCTAGCAATAAGCACTTCTTTCTTTATAGGGTCAAATAGTCGATAAGCTTTGCTCTCTGTGCTATAACCAATCATGATACATGGCATAGTTTTTCTATCCAACTTTTTGCGTTTTTCTTTTGGAATGTGAGCATGTGCTTTACAACCAAAAATACGGAGCCCCTCTAGCTTGGGCTTTACCCCACTCCATGCTTCTTCTGGCGTTTTTTCATCCAAACATTTCGTCGGTGATCGATTTAGAAGATACACAGCCGTGTTCGCTGCTTCTGCCCAGAAAATGTTGGGTAATTCTGAATCGATTAACATGCATCTGGCTTTCTCAATAACTGTCCGGTTCAAACGTTCAGCTTTTCTGTTCTGTTCTGCTGTGTACGGTACTGTCCGCTGATGTATGATACCATTGCTTCTCAAGAAATTTTCAAAAGGTTTATTAACGCACTCACCACCATTATCAGTACGTAAGATCTTTATTGTTTTTCCTGTTTAATTTTCTACTAGATTCTTGAAAGTTTTGAACTGTTCGAACGCCTCACTTTTGGACTTCAAAAAATACGCAAACGTTTTGTGACTGTAATCATCGAGAAAAGTTATCATATATCGTGAACCTACTAAGCTTTTAGATTCAATCGGTCCACATAAGTCTGAGTGAATCAATTCAAGCACTTCTTTGCTACGCGAGTTGCTCTCCTTAAACGGCAATCGGTGGCCTTTTCCTTGAACACAGATTTCACACTTTGAAATTAATTGTTCATCGAATTTAACATCTGAGACCATACCATTTTTCAATTTGTCCAAGCTCGCATAGTTTAAATGTCCTAGACGACGGTGCCACATCATTTTTGAGTTACTTGCGGAAACATGGCATGCTAGTTTATTTGTACGTACTAAGTCCAGTTGAAATAAACCATTTTTAGGGTGCCGGTCGCAATTAGATGCTGCTGCGGATCATAAATTTTACAGCCCGTAGATTTAAAAACAACTGAAAAGATTCCTTTAACCATTTGACTCACCGATAGTAGGTTGACCTTTAAATCCGGAACGTAGACTGTGTTCTGAGCCTTAAGAAAACTGTGTCAGAAACTGGTAATTTTACTGTACCATTTTTAGATGCTGACATAACCTGGTTATTTGCAGTGCTGATCTGATACTCACTAGTGTTTTTGACATTTTCAAGCATATTAGCATCATTGGTCATATGAATACTTGCTGCGGAGTCAATAAACCACGCATTTTCAGCGTTTATACTGCTTGAAGATACTGATAACGCAGAATAACATGCCACATCTTTGTTATCTTTGTGCTTGTCACAATGGCAATGGCAAAATGTCCGTATTTGTTACATTGGAAACAACGCACTGACTTACTATTTCGGCTTTTACCATGAGCATTTTCTTTCAAATGATTCGGATGGTTTTTCTTAAATCTTCTACTGTAGTACGCTTCTTGATTTGTCCTTTCTGGTTTGACATCCTGAAGTAATTTCAATTTGATGCTGTCACCTGTCACTGCAACACCACTGCTCTCGATTCCCATGATCATCGGTCGGTATTCATCTGGTAAACCAGCAAGAAGAATCACACCAATCCATTCTTCACTAACGGTGAATCCGATTTCTGAAAGTTTGTGTGCGGTACTGATTATTTTAATGACATACTCCTCAACTGAGTCTTCTAATTTGGTGGTAATTAATGTACGTAAAAGTCCTACCTTCCTGGTCAGTCCCTTGTCCTCAAAAGCTTTGATCAAGTTATCCCAAACTTCTTTTGCAGTTTTGGCTGACTGGACATGCACATAAGTAACCGTTTCCAGGAGTAAAATAATCTTACTTTTTGCTTTCGATATCTTCGTTTCATCCGTTTCTGTGCCAAATACACAGTTCCAAAGTTCTTCATGTTCCAAATAAGTTTTTACCGTGAATTTCCATGAATCAAAATTCTCTCTTCCCTTCAATTTTTCTATGGGCGGAATTCCGGTTGACATAATAACTTAGTAGCGTTGCTCTGGGCTCATAACCTTTTGGAATTATAGCAGAATATTAAGGGCAAAGATAAAAAGACGACAGTTTTATTTTACTTGATGTCAAACTTACTTTTATTTACATAACTGGTTTTACCTTTATTTTAAATACAAGGTTACTAAAACTTAAAACTCAACAATTTTCGCATGCATTGTATATTAATTAAACTAAAACAACGATGTATGGCCTATTCCCAAAATTAACCAATTCATTGTTAGTTGCTGGGATTACCAAACATAGTTTCAAACAGTAAAGTACTTTATGCATATTTAAATACTTAGAAAGTAAACAATTTTCAATTGTAGCAACAACCCTTTATTTAAAGCATTTTTTATTACTAAAAGGCAAAATTTTGTTGTTTTGTACACTAGATATTTTAAATAATAGTTTTTTTTATTCTGAATCAGTTATTTTGTTTTTTTATTATTATCCTAATTGACTTTTGTTTTCCTAAACTTTTAGACACAAAAGTCGGTATTTGACCAATAAATATGTCAGATGTTTGATGGTATTGAAGCGTTTACTACGATGACGCAGTTTTTGGTTTTTATCTAGAACTGGTAGAACGATAAAAATAAAAAGCAAGCTCTTTGACTTAATTAGTTAAGAGTCATATCTTAAAGAATTTGTATTTAAATAATACTGAACATTAGAAGCAACTAGCGCCATCCAGACAAGAAATTCTAAAACAACCAATCTCAGTACCGACAGGTTAAGATTTCAATGTGCGCCATGTAGGTGTATTTCGCAAAAATATTTAGAAGTTGCTTTGTGAAAACTGGTTTCCTATTAGTTTACGGATATGTGAATTTTGAATGAGCTCTTTTACCAATTTGGGTAGGTGACGTGCAGCGCCTACCGAATCCAGAATGTAATACAGCTCACAGTTTAAGACGTTCATCGGCAACGTTTATAGCAGATTCAGCCCAAGAAATAGCTAATATAAAACTCTTTGAGACTGGAAGTCAACTTCTGTCGCAGAAAGTTACTTGGATGATTTAGACCAGTGATGGGGCAGGTCCCGCGGGCCACCTCTGGCCCTCAAAAAGTATTTAATCCTGCCCGCCGACGATCTTTGAAATTATAATAACCTATTATACAGACAAGGTCCAGTGTCAGAAACATAGGCAGGAACTGATGAATTTACTACTGTCCGCTTCGATCGATATGCATGATTAACCGAAAACCGAACGATATCCCAGTTTGTAATATGCTTTCGTACGGGTGTGTTGTATGGTTTAAAGCGCGCTTGAAAATTGATGAAAAATTAATTTATGCGGTCTAATCTGATGAAAAAACAGTTGATACTTAATACCATTATTTATTAATAGGAAATTAAATACCAACAGCTTAATTTATCAGTTCATTAAATGCCAAAGCCAAATAAGTAAGTTCTCTAAACCCAAAACTCATTTTTAAAATTAAAATAGTACGCAATGAAAAAATAAATAATAATAAACATAAAAAATACTCTAAAATGAAATTATAATAAATATTCAAACAAACCTCCTTCTTGCGCAAGGCAATATCCCAAACGATCGTTAAAACCCCATCTAACGTTTGTTAGCATATTAGGGCTGGTAGTTTGAGAAGCTTCTTCGATTTTTATTCGAAGTTCTTCTAAATTATTAGCCCTATCATGGCCATAAACCTTACTTTTTAAATAACCCAACAAAAAGAAATCATTTGGAGCAAGGTCTGGTATCTGCCGGCCACAAAATGGTTCCACGTCCACTAATTAAACGGTTAGGAAACGTATTGTTCAAATATCCTTGAACAAAACGTCCATTGTGAGCGGGACAACCATCTTGCTGAAACCAGATTTTACCAAATCTTACTCCTAATAATTGGCGAATTGCCGGTACAATTTGTTGTTGTAATAGATCCAAATAAATTGCTGCAGTTAAATTGCCTTTAATAAAAAATGGTCCAATAAGGTGTTCTCCCACCATACCAGCCCAAACATTCAATTTTTGAGGATACTCGGTTCGAACCTCAAAATACCTGTATAGGTTTTCACGAGACCAATATCGAACTTAATGCCCCTTTTAATTCCCGTTTTTCATTTACGAGTTCCTGTTTTTTATGTTTTTGGGTAGACACCCACCCGTGGGTCTCAAAATTTTGAATAATTCTAAAAATTGTTTTCAGACATGGTATTGGTCTGTTTTCAAATGCTTCGGGAGAAGATTCATGGAATTTGTCGATATGATTTTCCTTGGAAATACCATTTTCCCAAATTTTAACCTTTTCACGAAGTTCATAAACGTCCATTTTTATTTATTTTTATTTAAAAAACGAGTTTCCAAGAGAACTTAGCACTTATTTGCAATGGCCTGCCGAAAGGGTAAGATTTAAATTAAAATTAAATCTTCAAAAACTTTTCACATTTATTGCATTTTTTTGGGGTTTTGTTTCGCTAGCTCGAGTCAGGCGAATGTAAGTCAATTCGTTTTAAATTACTTTACCCGAGTATTACTTAAATAACTTTGGCTTAACCTTTTTTTTTTTTAAAAATAAATTTAACAGACATTTATAGATAATTGTACATTGGCTTACAAAAAAAAAAAATAAAAAAAAAGGCGGTTCAATAAGAAAGTGTCAACTTTATGTCATCTTTCTTTTAAGACAAAAAATGCCACAACTGTGGATTTTTCACTCCTTTCTGGATGACAATGTACTTTTTTTAAAAAGAAGGTGCAAAGTAAAAAAATAAAATTCATTTTCAATATTATTTATAGTCAAAGGTTTAACTCGTTATATTTTATAATGTATAAATTGCGATAAAAATTTATTTAAAATCCCCAAAGAACAATGTCATTTCCCATATTTGGTCAAACACTTAGGTATTCAGAAACCGTCTCACAAACAAAACACGATACTTTATGCTTGTGAGTTACGGCCCAAATTTCATAAATTTGTTGCCTACGTTTTACTTCGTATAAGGAAGGGAAACAAGCCAGGTAGATTTATATTCCGCAAGTAAATTACAAGGTTTGACATAAGTAGGTAGGTACTTCATCAAAATAAATATAAGAAATCATTGTATGTTGTTTTTCATTAACGTATTGGAGATTATTGTAACAATAATTTAAAAGGAATATGAAACTTGTCGCCTTTCACTTTAATAGGATTGGCGTTTATTGTTTTTAAAAAACAAAAAGCACTACTTATATTGAGTCTTGGAATAGTGTGTGGGTCAGAGGCCATTTTGATCATAACCTTTTTAGGGCTGGTTTTTTTATAAATGTTGCTAAACTGCGCAAAATAAAATAGGATTAAATTGAGGTTAAAATATATTTTTTTAAATTTACCTACAAAAAAGTTTTTTGGGTTAAATCTTTAGTTTGGGCGTTATTTTAAAGTACCGACTCCGAAATCTCAAGTTCATAAGTATTAGTAGTTACCCATTTATACAGTCCACATTTTAGAAAACTGAATTTAAAAAAACCACAAAGAAATAATGCGACATTATAATGCTCGGCTTTACGTGTTGTTGTTGTTTGAGCGCGGTTTATGTTGTTTACAATCACTTTAAAATTGTGACCTGCGATAACATCTAATTAACTCGTTAAAATTTTCATGCAATGATTTATTACGATTTTAGACGTAAATTATCAAAAAATGAGAGCAATTCAAAAAATGAGAGCATTGATCAACTAACCTCCACTTTTGGCGGTGAAGTTCTATTCTTTGAAACGCTAGTATAACGAATTTAATTGTTGTCGTTATTCGCTCACTGGCAAAAGTCGTAAAGATCAACCAATATCAATTGTGTCAGAAAACAGTGATGCTGTGCAAAAATCAGTGGGAGATTGAGGAGACCCAAGGTACTGGTTTTACCAGCATATATAAAATATTGCATAATTATTTAGTCACAAAAAGAGGTTTAATATTGCTGAAGTTCACATAACCAGACAAAATTTTGGAAAATACCCGTGTCGATTGATGCAAACAAATGATTTAGAAATATTACGGTGCTTAAAAAGAGATATAAAAGATAGTAAAAGGTAACGAATCATGGTTTTATGCGTATTATGGGAATTTAAACAAAATCAACTTTACGGATATTTTAAGATAAAGTAAATTAAGCAAAAAGTTGTTTGCGCTTGAAACACTGAGCAACTAATGGTTGCCTATTTTTTTGGACTAGTATTGGCCATTTGTTTCCCTTTGAAGTAATCCGTGAAATAAGGAAAACAAGCTTATCTGTTTGATTTAAAATATCAAAATATATTGCCGGAATTACGATTTTGGTCGACACAAGAAACTGTTAATACATTCAAAAAAACACGTTTGGGTATTGTTTAGGAAATGGAAAAAATATTTGACAAGTGGTTCAACGTTTTATGTATAGATTATAAAGAGGTATATTTGGAAAACAAATGGTCATTTTCAATGACAAAGAAAATGTTCTTTGCTACTAGGTTTTATATATATATATATATATATATATATATATATATATATATATATATATATATATATATATATATATATATATATATATATATATATATATATATATATTAATATATTATAATTTAAACTTAATAAATTTTTTAATTTTTTCTATTTTCCTAAAAATTTTTTAACATCGGTTCAGAATTTCAGAGAAAAAAAAATGTAAAAAAAATTTTTTAACCCTTAATTTTTAAAAAGAATAAAAAAAATTTTAAAGTGCTTAGGGGTTTAAAGTAATTAAACAAAAAAATTTTAAGTAAGTTTTTTATTAGGTCATGTTTGGTTAATTGAACTTAAAGGGTGTCCAAAATTTAGGCCCCAAATCTTGAATTTAAAAACTTTATTTTTCCCCTTTTTTAACTATAAACCCCCATATTTTTAGGGGGTTAGATAAAAAATTAAAAAAAAAAAAATTTTTTTAATTATAACCCCCCTCGAAATTCCTAACACAATAAAACTTTTTTTCGTATTATAAAAATTCAAGTAAATTATTATTATTTATTAATTAAATTTTAAATTAATTTAAAAAAAATTTTAAAAGTTAAATAAACCTTATTTTTAATTTTTAATACCTTTTGGCTAACATTTATGTAACTTTAACCAATTTTGGTAATAATAAAAGTTATTAGGGGAAATCTTTTTTCAATAAATTGTTTTTCATAGCCATTCTTTTTAATCAATGGTATTTATTAAAATAGATGTCAAATCTTAATGTAAGGAATTTGTGGGGGTTTAATTAGAAAAATGTTTGTTTTTTAATTCTGAATCCAACGCCCTAAAAATATACAGAAGCTCATATTTAAAATATGAAAAATAAAGTGCTTTCAAATTTGAAGAGTTTGACACTAAATTTTGGACATCCTGTACAGTTCGAATTAACCAAACATGACCTAAGCGACTGATATTAAGTTATCTAATAAGTTCCTTGTTTAATTCTATTAATCAAGCACTATTGCTATTTTTTTCCCTTTTTTTAATTTAATTTTGGGGAAAAAGTTTTTTTTTTTTTTATTTTTTTCTCTAAAAAAATTCTGAACCGTTTTGGGCAAAATTTTAGAGGAAGATAGATGACTACAAAAGGTACCTAAATATACAAAAAAAACACAGTTTTCCCCTTAAAAAAAACCATCGAGACGTCACACTTTTTTGTGACGCCCTGAAACCCCCAAAATTTTTTCCTGAAATGCACCGTAGGTTAAAGGTAACGTCTGCAAAATATAAAAATTGTACAATAAAAAAATATATGAGTTTTCATAAAGGGGGGGGGGTTTTTTTTTTTTTTTTTTTTTTTTTTTTTTTTTTTTTTTTTTTTTCCCCGGGGAAAATTTTTTTATATATATATATATATATATATATATATATATATATATATATATATATATATATATATATATATATATATATATATATATATATATATATATATATATATATATATATATATATATATATATATATATATATATATATATATATATATATATATATATACGATTTGGGGAAAATTTGCTTTAAAATGCGGTTTAATAATTTGGGGCGAAAAAAAATTTAATTACAACTTCAAAAACATTTATGCCCCCAGCTGATTATTGCCCTTTTTGACTTCACATTAACTTTAACATCCGCCCTAAAAGATTATTTTCTTTTTTTTGGTAGAAGAAGGTACACTATTTTGCAAAATATAATTAAATACATTTAACACTAATTTGCATCACAAGCAAACATAAGTTATATTTTTTTTAACCTCTCTACCGCCTTCATATAATATGCTAAAAAAAAATTGCTTATTATTTTACTTTATTTTTTCAACAGTTTTTTATTTTTTTTTAAAAAATTCCAAAATTTCCCCACGGAAAATTTTTTTTATCCCCAATTAAGTAAAGTATGACGAAAAATTTTATAAAAGTACAATTGGAATAATGCATGTAATTTACTGTAATAAGAATTACCAGAGAAATAATAAAAAAGGGAACTTCAAACATAATTGGGACACTAATCCGACAGAGAATAGACAGAAGGGAAATTCTAGCTTAAATTAAATAGCATGCAAAAAAAAGGCTTAATATTATACAAAGAATATGGGAAAAGGCGATGATAACTCTGCCAACGTTTTTTGAAAACTGTCACAAGTAAAATTTTAATAAAACTGGGAAAAAATTTTTTTTCCCTTTTTTTTTAAGACTGATTTCTTTTTTAAAAAAAACTGCTCGTATTTAATGATATAAGTTAATATAATACACTAATTAACTAAAAAAACATTTTTTAAAAAAATTTTTTAAAAAAAAATATTTTGAATATTATTTTTTATTTTTTGCAGACATTTAAAAAAACCCCCATATATTATATTAAAAACATAAAAAATGCAACACCCAGAATAATTTTTGAATTTTAAAAAAAATTGTAAACCTATTTGCTTTTCACGGAAGTTACGCTTACAAAATTTTGCTACTGTAATGAGATGTTGTCGAGGGGGTTCCATGAAGGTCGAAAAAAAGGGGGGGTTTTTGGCAAAGATCAATTTAAACAAGGGCAATTGCGAACCTACTGATGCTGTAAAGGGCAACAAAAAAAGATGACAGTTTATCGCCGAATAAGGTCTTTTTTGGGCTGTTTTTATACCGTCCCCATCTTGTACTACATCTAACCCCACAGCATCGTCGGCAACAATTGATATGGACTAGGGGGGGACTTGAAGGGAATATGGAATGGAAAAAAAGTCGCCTAGAGCTATATTCACGAAGTTTTACAACCACATCTGCTTCCCTTTTGGGGGAAAATTGAAGATCCACTTTTTCGGCAAAACAATGCACGACCCCTTTTTTGCACGTGTTAGTCTGGGGCCCTTTTGAAGCGTCCGGTGTAATTCTGCCTTCTGGATCTCCAGACCTTTACCCCATTCAAATGTATGATGGTAAGAAGGTTGTAAAAAATTACCGTACCCCCAAAATATTGGGGGGTCTACAAAACCAAATTTAGATGGGCTTCGATAAAATACACCAAGAAGACATTAATCACTTATTCCAATCAATGACGCGATGACTTAATGAATGTGTAGTAAACAGCCGAGCTTCGCACATTATTAACATTAAGGTGGGATATCTTAGCTATTTTGAAAAATTTCGATTTCAAATTTTAATCAATTTTATTTTTTAGTAGACCTAGTATTTTGTTGTAGCTTTTTGGGGTTTTATATTATTAAAAAATTTTATAAATGATTTTTATTATCTGCATAATTTTAATAAAAAAAAAGGTCTTGAATTAACTTAATAAACTTAACGGGTTTTGATATTCTAATTTGGTGGGGGAAAAGGGAATAATAAAAAAAAACAAAGTTTTTTTTACAAAAAAAATTATGAAAGGGGATATAACACATGTATTGCTTCCAGTTTTTATTTTCAGCTACAATTAAATTACTAAATTTTATTAAGAAAATAAGACATTTTTCTTTTTTTAAAATAAGTCCGTAACTAATATTAACTAGACCCCCGTACGCGTGCTTGTTTAAGTTGGTAAAAAAACCCAAAGGACATATGTCATTGCTAGGGATTTACGGATCTTTAAAATAATATTTTTACTGACTTGTAAAAAAAAGGGATCTGTCTAGTGAATTGTTTTTCAAATTTTCGATTGACTCTGTCTCGAACCAACCTAAACAAGGAACAAAAAAAAACCCGAAATACTTTTTAAATTTTTTAAAACGTATGATCTTTTAAATAATTTATGACATAAATCACTTTTATGTAAAAAAAGGCGGATTGTATAAAAAGACATATCCATTAGGGGTTTTTTTTATTCCAAAAAATCCGTTTATACATTTTTTAGGAAAAAAACCTTTTTATTATAATGGATAAAAATTTCCTATATCGATTTTAATGAAATGGGCTTCTGCATTTTGATATACATCGTTTATTAAAAATAAAAACACCAGAGTCATCTTTTTTTTTTATAGAAATATCAGAAAAAATTTGTATGGTTTACCTTGGGGAAAATTTCCCCCCTTTTAAAATAATTCATTTTCGTCAAAATCCTAATTGTAATTTTCCCGTTAATAAACTACCTCCGACTTCACTTTTAAACACTTGCGGTATAGTACATAGGGTGTTAGCCTTCTCAAACAGTTCTGAGTTAAAAAAAAAAAGTAATATTTTACGTGTTTTTTTTTTGGGTTTTAGTAGTAAATTTTTTAACTATTATTGGTAAAAAAATTAGTGACACAGTATATAATAAGAATTAAAGAAACCCTTTAAAAAAATTTAAAAAAATTAAAAGTCTCAATATATATTTTTTAAATTTTTTAAACATACAATTATCGGTAGGTTATTTTAAATTATTTATAAAATAGCTTCTTAAAATAAAAACATTTTTTTTTTAAACGACGCCATCAGTGAAATAAAAATAGGATTAGTTTATTTTAGAAAATATTTTGGGGAAAAAGATTTTTAAACCAGAAAAAATTAAAATCTAATGGGGATTTTAAAATTTCCCCGAAGTTTTGTTTATGTGTTATTAACTTATTCCGGGGACCCAGCAGACATGCGGAGTTTTAATTTTTTTTTATTTAAAAAAAATTTTTTCTAATTTTGGGGGGGTTTTATTTAACGGAAAGGGATCACTTTTTTTTTAAAGCCAATTTTGTATTTTGGGGCCAACCTATCAGATTCCCCCTTTAAATTTTCCTTTAAAAGGGGCAAAATGTGACATTTGCTTGTAAAAAGCATCTATTTAAATAGACTTTAGGGTTTTTTGATTGCAGTTTTTGGCCATATTAAATTTTAGTGTGCTGTGGTTTGGGAAAAAAAAAAACATGTTTTACATTGTTTTTTTCGGTAGATATTAGTCGACCGTGACTGGATTTGTCGTATTCCAAAAAAAATTTTGAAGCAACCGCTTTATTTTGAAAAAAAGAATAGAAATAGCATACTTTCATTTTTAAAAATTTTAAAAAAAATTTTTTTTTTTCTTTTCCAGTTCTCATCGAACCGTTTCTCTATCCATGTTGCTGTTCTGTCATATCCGTGTTGTAAAAAGACTCCCACGGTTAATTCAGGTCCATTGTCCTCAGCTCCGAAATTGGCGAGTTTGTCAGGGGCCTTTCATTCTTCGGGATCCCTTTGATCCAGGGGGCCCATTGCAGGGGGCTCTGGCGGTTTTCGTTTTTTTTTTAATTCTTCCCGACATTATTCGTAAAATTTTTGACTGTGCACCATTTTTTTGCGCCTGATCGCCGCCTTACTGTCAAAACACATATGGTTATTTTTTATCTGTATCTTCTATTAACAGTATTCTTTTTGGTTTTTTGGTGTTGTCATAACTTCCGCCTGAAATACGATTGCATATTTTTCCATTATTCCATAGAACTTGTAGTTCGGCTTTTATAGAAACCGAAGCCTGTGCGGCTTCCCTTCTTCGGCCTTTTTTTAGATAACTGTTCCTTCGCTTGGTGTGCGGTGAGCCCAGTCATTCGCCGAAGCCATGTCCACCTTGTGCATAAGGTCTTGGGGGGCCCCTGGGGAATGCTATACTGCTTTAATTTTAAAAGCCCAGTTCCCACTTGGCCCCTGATGTTACAGTCCCTTTTCTCCCCCTAAGGCCTTACATTATTGGGGGGTGGGGGCCCCCAAAAAGGGGGGCCCCCGGAGTAGTGGATGCTGCCCCAGTTATTCCTCCCATTGCCATTTTTTTTATGTGTTTCAGCATTATCTGTGCCGTCCAAAAACCCCCGCGTCGCCACCAATCACGGAGGCATACAGATCCGGGTAAAATATATTGTAAGATATTATCTGTTTTTTTGAAATCATAGCATACTATAGTTCAATATAGTCCCAGCTACAAACATGATCAAATTTTAAATATATTTAAATAAATGCTTTTTTAACGCAATTTGTAAAAGCAACTGTCTCATTCTGACACATGGTTAATAAGATAATATTAAGGCGAATCCGAATAAAAAACAAAAGGGGGATTAAAAAAAAAAACAACCTATATGTGTAATGTATGTTTATATTAGGTGCAAAAATTTTACATATAAGTAAATTTATTATTTCCCCAAAAAAAATTTTATGGAACCCCCTTTAATTAAAAAAATTTACAGAATAATTTGATTGTGAAACCTGGAAAGTTTATTTACAATAAATTAAGTCCAAATATGGTAACGAAAAAAGGGACCGTTAACAATATACTTTAAAATAATGAAGTTTAAGCAATGCTGCATAGCAGTAAAAAAAAAAAACCGTTATCATACTATAAAATTTTTTGGGGAACAAAATAAGAAACAAATAATCATATTTCAATAAGTTGTTTTAAACGATATTTACCTTGAGTCCCCAAAAAAAAAAATTAAAATTTTTTTCGGCATTAGGCCTAATAAAATTTTTAAATTTTAAAAAATTTTAATTTAATTAACAAAATTTTTTTTAGTAAAAAAAAAAAAATTTTATGTGTTTAATACTAAAACAGCACAGAAAAAAAAGCCAGGGGCCCCATAGTTTTTTTTTTTTAAATATATATATATATATATTTTTTATATATATATATATATATATATATATATATATATATATATATATATATATATATATATATATATATATATATATATATATATATATATATATATATATATATATATATATATATATATATATATATATATATATATATATATTTTCGGTTTTCGTTAGTTTATTAATTGCTTCCTGACATCTATTCGTAAGTTTGGGGCTGTGCACTGTATTTGTTTTTCGCCCCGATCGCCGCCACTGTCAGCACATATGGTTTATTTTTTATCTGTATTTTTTTTAAGGCAGTATTCTATGGCTTTTTTGGTGTTTTTATAACTTCCGCCCGAAATACGATTGCATATTTTTCCATTGTTCCATAGAATTGTAGTTCGTAATTTTTATAGAAACCGAAGCCCGTGCGGCTTCCTTTTTTCGGGGGCCCTTTGTATAGATAACTGTTCCTTCGCTTGGTGTGCGGTGAGCCCAGTCTTGCCGAAGCCATGTCCACCTTGTGCATAAGGTCTGGGACCACTGGGGGGAAAGCTATACTGCTTCATCGAAAGA
>JAHBCN010003444.1:0-74997 GCA_019359885.1 Listronotus oregonensis | reverse complement strand
GCGGGTTTTATGTACCTCATCTCCGTAGGAGGGGGAAAAAGGAAAAAAGTTTTAAAAACTTGTCATAATATTTTTGGGTTTTTCTGTTAGAGTCCGAGAGAGGGCCCAAATTTCTAGGACCCCCTGTATTTTGTGAAAACAGTATTCAAAAATTTTTTTTGACGGACTGTTTGACATTTTTTTAGATATATTCTATGTTTTGTGGCAGATCCATTTTTTAAAAAGTTCTTGTTGGGTAACCCCCCACAAAGTTTTTATTTAATGGAATCGCTTCGATCTGGCAGGTATGGACTGAGTGTCTTTGCCCTATTGATTTATGAACTAGCAGACCGCCTAAAGGAAAAACCCTTTTAAAAGAAATCCCAAAAAAAATCTAAACAATTATTTTATTTTAAGGGCTCTACAAGAAAAACTTGGTAAAGAAAAAAATTGTTAGTTTTGATATAAAGATAAAAATTTTTTAAGAACTTTTAGTTATACTTTTAATTTTTTCATTAAAAAAATTTGTTTGTTAGTAGTGTGTTTCGGTTTAAAGCATGGTAATCATGTATTATTTCAATTAACAAATATTTAATTTTCATTTTTTATTTTACTTTTTTTGCTTTGCTAAAATATGTTTTTAATATGTAATTGTTATAAATAATTGATGACAGTTTTTTAATTTGTATAAAAATTTTTCCCTACAAGTATCCCCAAAAAATTTTAAGTTTGTGTTATTTAACCTTTTTTTTTTTTTGGTAATTTACCTCCAAAACATCAAAGGGTTATAAAATTTAAAAGTTTTCTATTTTTTTGTTTCAAAAAACCGGATGTTTGTTTTAGATAAACCGGACCAGCTTATAGTCGTGCTGCAAAAATTTTTTTTAATATTGCTTTTTAACTGTATTGATTAAAATTTTACGGGGGGGCTTTTTATTAGGGCCTAAAAATTTTTTTCCAGAAACTGCGGACTTTTGAGAAAAAGAATTAAAAAAAGTTTCTTGGATTAATTTATCTTTTAATTAATTCCCCAAAATACAGAGTGTTATTGTGTTGGCCAACGGTGTTTTCTTCCCTTTTTTTAATGGGAAATTATTGTATATTTAGATAGCCTTTTTAAGACAAGTTCAACATTATAACAGAATGGTCTGGTCCAACTTTTTTTATTTATTGACGTTTTTTTTTTATTTTTACCTATCTTTAAATAATAAAAATGGGTAAATATTCCCTTTTTTTTAAATTTTTTCCTAAAACAAACTAAAAATGCTTATTTTATCTACGTTTGCAGGCAAAAGTTTTAAAAAATAAACCAGTGTGGTCATGTTTTGTCCATAGTAAAATTTCTTGATTTTTTAATGCCAACCGCTGTATATAAAAACAATTCTATATAAAGAATTAAAAGACCTTTTCAACGATGTATTACAACATGGGTCTGCGAGTCACCGTTTCGAACTTATGGATGATTATCTTCAGGAAAAGTTATATTTTTCTTTTTCCAACCATACTACACCCCGTATACTTAATGTTATGAATCAATACAATAAATTTGGTTTAAGATGAGTTAACCAAATCCTCTACATTAATTCATAATATAAATTATTGTAAAAGTCCTCATCCCAGTTGAAAAAAAATTTTATACAAGATCAAAGTTCGCGAAAATGGGTTTTTAAATTTTTTTTTTTAGCGAAATGGAAAAGTTTTAGGATAAAACTAGTTCTGACAAAAATTATAGATCATGCAATTGTCTACAAAAATTTTTCTTTACGTTTTTCCCTAAAATTTGCCATTTCTAAAAAAAAAAAATTTTAAAATTTACTAAAAATTTTTTTTTCCTATACTATGCGTGACTAAGCTGCCTATATACATCATTGGACGCATAATATAAGTTTAACTATTAGTCTGCGTGACTAACCATTAATATTAAATGATAATTTTAAGAATGTAAACTGAAAAGAAACTCAGTCCCTCATTTAATGGGAACATGTGGCTTGAGCAACATCTATCTATAAAATTGCTACGTGACGGGGCCCGTCGACTTGATCTTTTTGCAGGTCCCAAAAAAAGCATTAAACATTTTTGTAAAAAAACAAGCTGAAAATGGCTCCCGATGTTTTCAGCATAAAAAAAATGCAATAAATCAATTGAATCCAACTGATGTAAATGTGGTTGTTGGTAAAGATGTTGATCTGTAGGTATTACCGCTCGAACTGAAATTGAAAAAATCATTTATTTTTTTTAAAAATAAAGAAATCCAAAAAGCATCGCAAATATTTTCAAATTTGAGTATATCGGCTTATTCTAAATGTAAAAATTACATTTAATTTTTACATGCTATGACTGGCTGTCATACAGCTTTTGTAGTATTCGGAGGGTAAAACAACAGCTTTGAAATTATTTGAGAAACAAGACTTAATTACATTTGCTTAAGTTTTTAAAGATATTAACTCTACTTCAGAAACTATATTACCCACCGAATTCGGTTTTTCCCACAGTATATGGAGCTCCAAAAACGAACTTGCACAGATAAGTTACATTACTTATCTTTTACAAAACTTACTTAAAATAAAAAACGTGTGCAACTAGCTTGTGTTCCAACAACTTTGACTTCTTTCAACAAACATTTTTATCGGGTATATTATCAGGTTCAAGTGGCTTAGTAATAACTAAACCCAAAAGGAGGGTTGGAAGTAATTGATAATGTTGGAACTAATCCATACACCACTTTCACCTGCCCCAGAGAAGCTCTCACTAACTATTTTTGAAACTACAAAAGGGGTGTAATTCAAAATGCAGCTAAAAAGTTGGTTTATTTTGTTTACCAACATGACCAGTTTTCGAAAAAAGTGGTGTTAGAAAAAAAAATTTAACAAAAGGGAAAATACTTAAATCACCAAACAACGATCTATCGCTGTTTAAAAAATTTTAAATCAACTCAGGAAAAAAAGAAAAGAAAAAAAAAAAGGGAAGAAGAAGAAGAAGAAGAAGAAAGAAAAAAGGAAGAGAAGAAGATGGAGAAAGAGAAAGAAGAAAAGAAAAAGATGGGGGAAGAAGAATATATTGAATGAAAGAACTTCATTTCCACGGGAAATTTCCAAAAATACCCGTAAAAGTACACTACCTCAAAATTTGGCATGAAAAAAAGTTTTATACCAAAAGAGAATAAAACTTTAGTAAATTTTAGAATCGTTTTTTTTTCTAAGAAATGGTAATTTTAGGAAAAGAAAAAAATAATTTTTGTAGATAATTACATGTTACAATTTTTTTAAAGCTATTTTTATCAAAAAACTAAACTTTCGCTAAAAAAAAAAAAAATCTCATTTTCATAACTTTAATCCGTATAAAATTTTTTGCACACATGAGATTAATGGGGAAAATTTTTTCAGCTTCTTGGGAATTTATGAAGGGACAAATTTTTATTTTGACGATAATGGAATAAATCAAATCAAATTTTTTAATATTTTAACTAGAATCAGTTATATAATATTAATGATTATATAAATTATAGAATTAAGTTGTTAATAAAAACGGGGCTAGTTTTAAAATATTCATTTTAAATATTATAGGTTAAACTGTGTTGTTTTTGGAAATTGCTTAGTATTACGGGAAAAAACGTTATTTTTTCTTTAAAACTAAATTAATTTTAAAAAAGGGTTTTATTTTAAAAATTATATTTTTTTTTAGAAAAAATAACAAAATTTTTTAAAATTTTTTTACCAAATAGACTTTAAAAAGCGTAGACTTTCTTTTTTATTATTTATTTTTCTAATAAAAATATTTTAAATTTTTTTTTAAAAAATTTTTTATAATTAAATATATATAATATATATATAATATATATATATATATATATATATATATATATATATATATATATTATATATATATATATATATTTATATATATATATATTTTAAATATTTATTATAAAATAATAAATAATATTATTTTTAAAAAAGTAACCAAAAAGAATATTTTTTGATAATGTTTTTGGGCTTTAAACCCGAAATTTTTTTTAATTTTTAAAAAAAATTTTATTTTTTTTTTTTTTAAAACAGTATTTTTTTTTTTTTTCTTTTTGCTTTTTAATATATTTATAAAAATTTACCTCAACATTTGCAAAATAACATTTCAAAAAAATAAAATATTTTAGCAGGATTAGCAAGCGCAAACATTCTTGAACACAACCCCAATTTTTATCACCTAAATTAATCAATTTAAAATTATTAATTTTTATAATAATTTATTCCAGGTTCGTCAATTGTATTCCTTTCCCTAACAAAAAGTGAAAATTACAACCCTTTCGTTATAATTTCATTAACAGTACGATAATATTTTGAGACAAAATAATTCCTGATTAAAATATTGACATGCTCAGAAACTTGCTTATCTTATTTTAATTTAAATTATTTTTTATTAATTCCAATATTGTTTAAAAAAATAAAAAAGACGTTGCTAGGTATTTTTGTTTGGAACGTCAATTAGTTATAATCTTGGAAAGAAAAAATTTAAAAAAGTTTATAGTATGAGAGATGATATGTTTTGGCCGCCGTCCGCCGGCGGGCTTATCATCTTAATATCTCTGACGTAATTAAATATTTAGGAATCGTGTGACGCGTTATTTAGGGCGTGGTCAATACTACTTTTGTCAAAAAGCCCTTTAAATTTTTCACCTGTCAAATGTCAAATGTCACCTGTCACCTGTCATTGTCAAAACCACGACTTGGAAATGGCCCTTTTCCCTAGGATACTTGTGCTAAGACCTAATATTGATTTGCGCAAGCAAAAAATTTTTGGTTATACCCTTGGCGCTATCGACTTAAATCGTTTTTTTGCCCTGATGATGAGTCTAAGACGAGCGGTTTAAATTTTAAAATTAGTGTAACGTCGTACCTATCGGAAAAAGCGAAAACCGCATGGCGCCATCTTTACCATAAAGGCGCTACAGCTGTTTAAAATCGTCGAAATTCATCAATTAGCGATTAGGACGGTAACCCTATAGTAAATTGATCATTGTGGGCCATGCTTTAACATTAGGCTTACACGTGGGTCTAATATGGTTATTTTAGCGTCCTATACAGTACTAAAATACAGGGGCTTACCGAATGTATACAGATTTTCAAAAAAGCTATCTTGGAAAGACATTCAGCGAACCACTAATAAAATTTGTAGAATTTGATGAGCGCGCATTATTTGTAATTGATTGCTCTAAACAAAATGAGGCCATAAAAGCCTCTAATATTGATGTCAAATTAGAGTTTCAAAGCTCTGAAAACTTTGCTGATAACACTCGCGCATTCTGTATTATTATTCGTGATTGTGTGTTAGAATATCAGGCATTATCTGGTATTGTGAGAGAGCTTCAATAAATTAACACCTAAAACCTCTCTCTTAGTCAGTACTTTAACAACCGCCAAAACATGAAGTTCGCTGTAGTTGATGTTCAAGGCTATTGCATTCCTGAATTTACTGTTAAAGAACTTGCAATCTACGATGGATGCAAAATGTTGAGCTATGTTTTTAAACCAACCACACCGCTTCATGAGCTGAGTTTTAACCATCAACGTCAAATTAAGTATCTTTCTGAAAATCATCATAGAATCCCCTATGGCTGTGGAGAAACCTGTTATGAAGAAATTTATTCCATACTCTATGAAGCCCTCCGAGATGTCGACACTATATATGTTAAAGGCCGTGTGAAAGAAGATTTTCTAGTTAAAATATTTACCAAGATTAATAATAGCTTAGAATATAAAATACCAAATATTGTTAATTTAGAATTTGTTTCCGGTATTGTTCCGAAATTAGATATAGGACAAAGTAATTGTAGATTTCATAGTTTCTCACTGTGTATATGTAGTGTTAGAAATGCCACTATATTGTATAATTATATTGTAAGTCTTTTACCACAAATAAATTATGATTAATAATAATTTGAGTTTTTATACCTACCTATCTTCTAGCTTCCCTACGTTCATTAATCAGTCATCCTTCGAGGTGTGTGCACATGTCTAAGACAGCTGAGTTAAAAGCTAGGTTAGAAAATCATTTACATAACCTCAACAAAGTAAAGAAAAGTATTGAGTTTTATCAAGATAAAAAGTTGTTGTTGAAAGCTTTAAAAAATTTAAAGTTATAATGGAGTGGGAAGATGTATTTACAAATCCTTCAAGAAGCGGTACAGATCCCTCAGCAACAGCACCAAACAGGCTTATACCAGTCCGAATTTATGAAATTAGTGACGTCATTAAGATAGAGTTTCATCAGTATGAAGTACGTCTGCTATATAATAAAGATTATTCTTTTGTTTTTACTCGAGAAGAATTTGCTGAGTTTTTAAGCATATTTCTAATCCATGTACACAGCGGTTGGTGTGATCTACATACAATCATTGGCGAGAACGATATCAATTACTGGTATGAAGAGGAATGCCGTGATATGACTATTGATAATCATGAGCAATCCGCTCTGTACTTAGATTCTATAGAAATATTATCGATTAAATCACATGTACATGAATTGTATGATTTAAATAAAGATTTTTAATACTATTTTCTGTTTTTTATCTCCCTAACCTAAATTTTATTTAGTTCCTTATTACTATAGACTGAAATAAAACAAAAAATTTTGGTAAATGTTTTTTATTATGTATAAAAACATACATACAATAAACATAAGTTTAAAACATAAAAAAACATAAAAAAACATAAGTTTAAAACATTAAATACATCAAATACATAAAATACATGGTATGTTTAAACATTAAAACATAAAATACATGGTATGTTTAAACATTAAAACATAAAATACATGGTATGTTTAAACATTAAAACATAAATACATGTATTAAACATTAAAACATAAAATACATGGTATGTTTAAACATTAAAACATAAAATACATGGTATGTTTAAACATTAAAACATAAAATACATGGTATGTTTAAACATTAAAACATAAAATACATGGTATGTTTAAACATTAAAACATAAAATACATGGTATGTTTAAACATTAAAACATAAAATACATGGATAGGTGTTAGGTTCAAACATAAGTTTAAAACATGAAGTATATAAGTTTCAAACAACATATGATATATAAGTATCAAACCATAGTTAAAAGTCTAAAACTAATCTTAACTTTAAAATAAATACAATAAATTACCTAAAATAAATATAATAAATTACCTAACCTAAAACCCAATAAAGGCTCTGCTGCCAAAAGAAATTAAAATAAAGATAGCTGCCTGTAATCAGTCTTTTGCTTATGAAATATCCGTTGGTTCGTCATATAATACCTGATCTCGATGACCCCAAGCAAGCGTGTACTCTTGACCGGGTATAATGAGACGCTTGTCGTCCGCGTAAGACAGCGCCACCTTATTTTTCAGTTCGACATACATATTGTGTAAATGTGAGCGGAAAGTCGACATTTCTCGGTGTATTTGCGTTCCCTCTACGTCTACCGCTAACTTATAATCTTCAAGCGTTAGAGCTTTTTTGGTCACGTAGTCGGGAACGCCTTTAGCCTTTTTAGTTAACTCTCCCTCTACATTTACACAATATGCTTTCGCCCCGGTTCCATAGAACTCCCACACAACTTTTCCTGCATACTCATCCTTCATTTTACCAAGTATTGATAAGTTTACAGGAACGTCGTGTGGGTTATCCTGTGAGTAATTGGAAGTGTCAAATTTATCCAAGTTTTCGCGCATATCGTTATAAAAATTTTCTGTTGTTATATGCAAAATTAGGGAGTCAGTATCAGTATAGAGTAAGACAGCATTATTCCCGTATTTAGGCTTAATATACCCGTACAAAAAGTCGTACATAATAGTTTTCGATATGTCTAATATCGAAAACCCTACATAAATAGGTTTATTATATGTGACTTTTTGTTTTTGCATCTGGACTGCAACCAGATTTTCGTTAAATACTGCAATATTTTTAAAGTGCGGTTTCGCGATCAACGCTTCTGCCCCTAATCTCCTACCAATATTTTCCCAGTGGGTGATAAGTTTTACGTCTACCCTTTTCTCCACGTTTTCCATCGTTTTTCCAAACACGGCATTATTCATTAATTTAAAAAAGTCTTTTTCAAACTTGTTTTTAGCTTGATTTCTATATGCCGTGTTTAAGTCAATATATTTTTTAAGCCAGGGAGATTGATTGAATGATAGTACGCGATGAATTTTGATTAGCTTAAGGCCGTGATCTAAACATTGTCGCAAATTTTGATAATGAATGATATATTTAGTTTTATGATTTAAATTTGGAATTAATTTAGTAATATTTTTATTTTTTGACTTTGGCGAAGCGATGGACTCTGGGCAAAAGGGTAACTCGTTATGAAGGTAGTGTAAATCTTCCGGATACTCCAAATCGACTTCGAAAACATACCCGATCTCCGAATCATTCGCGATATTCATGTAATCTAAATTTCGAATTTCTTCTTCGCTAAGCCACTTAAAACCACCAGTTGGTAAATATTGAGACATGGCCGCTCCATATAAGTTGGTAGCGTCCAAGTACAATATGTAAGAGCTAGGTTTAGCAGCGTTGTAATTGGGTATAAATTTATTGTTCGCAGTTGCTTTTCTGACGCTACACTGACTGACCCCACCACGAATACCGCGTTTCAGAAAGTGTATCATATCAATATCTGTGATTAGCTCCAGCTCAATTTTACAGGTTCGAGTTCCCGCGTCCCACGACAATCCGGGAGCAGTATAGTACTGCGCTGGATCTAAACCATAAACATTCATACATACATCTCTGAAATTTTCAAACACATCTGCTAAAAGTAAGACATCAGATTTTAAATATATATCAGAATATTGGCCTAAAGTTTCGCATTTGAATAAATTCCACACGGTTAAAGCACGCTTGTAATCGTCTATACTAATATCGGCTTTTTTTAACTTGTCAAAGAAGTCTTTATGCGGTGGAAGTGTGGTGTCATCTAATTTTGAAAAATCATCAACATACGAATAAGGAAAGACGCCCTTCTGTCGAATTAACTGAAATTCTTCCTGGTCAGGGAAATACTTTCTGACTTCGCGACACTGTTCCGGTTTTAAATTTGCTGCTAGCTTATCTAAACCACTTGCCATAAATCGAAAACTGTCCAAAAATCTTAATTTTAAATATACTTTTTGTTCACGACCTTTTTCCACTTCGAAGCTATCGACCAAGACATGTTTGGTAAAGGAAATATACCGTTCCTTGTTTTGGGCGATAACATCTAACCTTTCCTCTTCGGTAGCCAGCTGTTTAATCAACAGATGACTATCAAAACCGGATAAGTTGTGGAAGAAGATTGGCACAAATTTCGGAACTTTGTAATTCACATTACAAACAGAGTGAGCTGGACCCCGAAAAAATCCTGTTAAATGACAATGATCTCTCACTCTTTCATCTTCCACATTAAATGGTCTCTCGCAGATATGACAGTTAACTGCCGTGTTAAACTCAACCTGTTGTTGAGACGTTAGAGGGATCATAGGCTTTGTGATTTTTAAAAAGTTGTTGTAGAGTCGTTTACAATCGCTCTCCAACAACTCTATAAATTTTTCACTAGCGTCAGTACCCCTATAAGTCTTAAAAACAGATAATGAGTCGTCGAAAGAACATTTAATATAATAGGCAAAAGAGTAAGGGATATGTTTATGCGTTTTAATTGTATACGATTCATCAGGGTTCAGTTCATTTTCCTCTCTCTCAATGGGCTTTACAACAGTTTCAAAATCGGCGTAAACAACAAAAGGTACTTTTAATTTTTTCTCGAAATTTTCAAATTTAAGTATATTCGCAGGCACGTCTTTACCATATTTATCCTTGCGCAATTCGGTAGTTGGTAACTTAACTGAACATGGTTACAATCATGTGCCTGATGGGCTTTAAGCTTATCTTCGCTATGAAAATATGTTAAACAACCATCGCATAAATACTTTGCACCATCATGTTTAGATAATTGACTTGAGATCAGCCTAGACAAGTTTCTTATTAGACAATAATGTTGATTCCCATGATCATCACTAATGACTAATAAGTTAACATGTGTAGGTTTTCGAGATCTGGTAAAATACAAGGGACCAACAACTTCAATACTATTTTTGCCATTTTCGAAAACCTTTTCGAGTCCGTACACATTGACAGAAATATTATTGAGTTGCTCAAACTTGTGAGCATTTACAAGTTTAAACGGAAATTCCATACCTGTAAAATCCAACTCGTTCTCAAAAGGCTGATAGTTCGCGACTCTATTTGCATGTTGAGACCAATGTATGGATGTAGGTGAGCTAGGACTGACCACATGAAACATTTTTCATCTTGGTTTTGGATGTTTAAAACAGCTAGCTTTGCTTCAATCTCTTTAGGCAGCGGTATGTATGAAGAAGCCTTCATTGGGTTGAACTTAGTTATACTTAAATCTAAATGGAGAAGCTGTTGCAAGGCCCACCCTGTAAAAAGAAAAAATTGTTAAAATATATGTTTAAACGAGTTAAAACCTGCAAATAAATGATGAATCATAACGTTAAAATCAACAAATGAGTCATGAGATTGTATGCGAGTTAAAGCTTGTTAATGTATCAATAATAAGATTACTCACCACTATCTTTTTCCGAAAACTCCAAGGCCTTCTTGTCCACGATGGAAACAAATTGTGCAAACAGCTCCTCCAGGTCCGTATTCCCGTTCACCACCCGAAACTTGGTGTTGAAGGACTTGACCTCAGCCACTTCTTTGGTCTGCAGGAGGAAGCGTCCGAAAAGCTCCACACCGACCTTCAGGCTTTCCCAATTTTGAAGCTGCTTCCCCACCAACTTGACGAAATTGGTGTTAAGGTTTTCCATAAATCTTTTCACGTTGGTGGGGTCCTCATTAGATGTTAATCGGTATGTCGCAATTCGGCTCCTAAACGATGTTCTAATTAACTGGATTCCAGCTTCCTCCTGCTCTACACAACATTTGGTCTTATGTTGAAGGGTGCGCAAATGCCCTGGATACTTGGATAAAGGCACATCCATATTGCACACCCTGCAATGCTTAGTGGCTGCTGTAGATGTCGATGGTTCTGTAAAAATAATAACTATTTAGTTTACCTATTTAAATGTTAGGAAATAATTTAACAAAATACAGTTAGAAATATTTTACACTTACCATCTCGGAGGTCAAGTCTTGCTTTCTTAGACGTCATGGCTAGTGGGGCTTCGGCTTGTCTTTTGGGGGCTGGATGTTTCTCCCGGTGATGGCGTTGGAGAGCCCCCTCAGACTTGTAAATGGCCCCACACTTGTCACAAATCTTGACTGTTACTCGACAATCGCCGTGACGTTTAAAATTATCCTTGCGGGTAAATGTACGGGAACAATATTCACACTTGAACATTTTCTGTAAAAACAAACGATTGTAAGTGTTAAATGAAAGTCTGGTTCTCCTAAAAGGGGTTTATGCTAATATTTATACAACTATTATATGTATTTTATCATCTTAAATCATAATAAAAAGAATTATTTTAATCTATTAATAAATAAACAAGTTATGGACTGCAATGTCAAAAGGGCTTTATACAAATAATAATTTTAGTCGGTTAATAAATATATTTTAAAACCTAAAATCATATAGAAAAAGAATTATTGTGATTGGTTGGTAAATAAGAAAGTTGTTCCTAGTTTTGACAAAAGGGCTTTATGTAAATAATAAATTTTCTCAAGTTAAATGGGTATTTTATCACCCTAAATCGTATAAAAAAGAATTATGCTATTTGGATAATAAATAAAAAAGTTATACATAGTATTGTCAAAAGGGCATTATGCTAAGGGTTTCTTTACCCAACTAATATGTGTATTTTAATATTCTAAAACATTTAGTGAAAGAATGGTGTTGATTCGATAATTAGGAGCTGAGTTATAAGCGAAAAACATATAAGGACCTTTGAAAAAGGTGCGCAGATGATTAAAAGTCGTTTTTTGAAGAAACTGTTAGAAAAAAACTTGCGCAAATAGCGGGAAAAGTGGCTTCGCCATCCCGACTGATAACGATCTTTCATAAAATGACATTTTAAAAAAAAGTTTTTTGACACTTGGATATATTAAAAAATATAATATTTTTTGAAAAACATGTAAAATGGTTATTATTAATAGGTTTTCGATAAATTTTAATATTAATACAAGTAATATGTATAGCTGATGTAAAAAACATCTAAAAATAATTTTAAAACGGTTTTACGCTGTTTGCCGGTAATACATGTACTACCTAGTCATTTTAGGGAAATATTCAGTGTTTAACAATATTATTCTAATAAATTTTGATATTAATAGGAAATTTATGTATAGATAATATAAAATCAGCAAAAATAATAGTTTTAAAGATTTAATACGCGTTTGTAATAAAAAATTACTAACACTAATAAAAACACGAACTTGTATTTAACTATGTGTAATTATAAGGAAAAATGGTTTTTAAGCAATAAAACTAAGAACTTACGATTGGTATGTAGTTTTTGAGTCTTATTAATTTCATATATTATTACAAAATGGGTATTATTAAAAATTTTTGATAATGTTTAATATTAATAAGTAATGTGTAGCTAAAATAAAAGAACATTCAAAAATAATAGTTTTAAAGATTTAACGGGTGTTTTTAATATTTTTAATAAATAAATTACTAACATTAATAAAAATAAGAACTTCTATTTAACTATGTGTAATTATAAGGAAAAATGGGTTTTAAGCAATAAATAAAACTAAGTACTTACGATTGTAAAATAAAAATCACTTTTCACAAAAAATAACACACAAAGTCTAAAAAGTTCAAAATTACACAGAAGAGAACACCGTTCAAGACGAGTGTAACTGACGATATGTTGTTTTTAATCGTATCTTCAGCTATTTATACTCGCGAACATGTGTTCTAGAATTTTCGTTGTGAAATAATATTTTAATTGTCAACAGGATGCTGTTTCCGTTTTGATGTGATAGGAATTTTAATTATCGGCGTTGTGGTTAGTTGTGGAATAATATTTTAATTGCCAACAGGAAGCTGTTTCCGTTTTGATGCGATAAGAATTTTACTTATCTGTTTGTTATTTCTGTTGTGAATACTACACGCGTGGACTTGTTAAATATTATTTTCTAACGAATATTTAACCTTATTTAATAATTTTATTTTTAATAGCTGCTATAGTTATCCATAGGCGCACCAAATAAATTTATTAAGTGTTCTTTTTAATAATAATATTAATATTCTGTATAAAGCCTTTTGAAAGTTTAGAATTTAACTCTTAAGGCTCTTCACCCCACGCCTAAGCCCCAGGTCTACACCCTGGGCCCGGCTTAAGCAGGTGCCCCTCACTGTTAGGTTAGACATTTGACAAGTGACATTTGACAGCAATGCCATTATTTTAACACATGCGTAAGGATCCTTAATTATGTATCATCCACGTAATGCAGGTTCTAAGTCACGTGGTTCGCGAAATATGACAGTTACAGTGATTTGACAGGTGACAGGCGCCATTATTTAAGTACCTGTTAACGCTAAAATAACCATATTAGACCACGTGTAAGCCTAATGTTAAAGCATGAAGCCCACAATGATCAATTTACTATAGGGTTACCGTCCTAATCGCTAATTGATGAATTTCGCGATTTTTAAACAGCTGTAGCGCTTTATGGTTAAAGATGGCGTCATGCGGTTTTCGCTATTCGATAGGTACGACGTTACGCTAATTTTAAAAATTTAAACCGCCGTCTTAGACTCATCATCAGGGTTAAATAACGATTTTAGCGATAGCGCCCGAACGGTATAACTAAAATTTCCGAGTTTGCGCAAATCAATATTAGGTCTTAGCACAAGTATCCTACGCGTAACGGCCATTTTCCAAGTCACGTGGTTTTTGACATATGACAGGTGACAGGTGACATTTGACATTTGACAGGTGACATTTGACATTTGACAGATAGTATTGACCACGCCCTAAATAACGCGTCACACAAGATTCCTAAATATTTAATTACGTCAGAGATATTAAGATAATAAGCTCCCCGGGGACGGAGGTGGTAAACTCCTATTCTCCCTACTTATAAGGCTTCAAATATAGACCTAGACCACCCTTGTAAGGCCCTAAATATAAACCGCTTCCAGTTTTCTCCAAAAGCTATGGATTCCATTGTTTCGTTATGTCGCTGAGACTCCTTCAACTTGGCTGCAGCATTCCTAGCATTGTTCACTGCATTTATTATCCTCGCAGTTCCTCCGTAAGAGCGCCAATTGCGCTTAAACCGGACAAAAATGGTAAAACACCGATTTTGGGGAGAGGCACAATGCCTTTGGAGAGACTTCCAACCAGTAAATGCTTTTAAAGCCACTTCAGCAGCTGATGTGAGGTCGTGAGGTTTTTCAGCATACAGTGCATCCCTCGCTTTGTGAAAAGCAGTCATGAAAGGAACACCTTTGCCTCTTTGAGGAGTAATTTTCTTGTTTGATTTCTTTTTAAACTTCTGCATGTCTGCACAGTACAAACTCTTTAGTAATACTAACTGTTACATAAGAATATTAACTAATAAATACATACCTCTCTATACTCTGCGGTCATTGTTCACCAACCAGTCATTACGATAACACGCATCTAAAGTTAAGAATATTAACTAATAAATATCAGCTTCTCTATACTCTGTAGTCATTGAGCACCAACCAGTCATTACGATAACACGCATCTAGGAGGCTACTTGGAGAAAAAGGGATCCTTGGATAATAAAAATATAGTTATTTAGAAAAACAGTGCCGTTATTTGAAATACAGGCCGTTATTTGGAAATACAGTGCCGTTATTTGGAAAAACGGTGCCGTTATTTGAAAATACAGTGCCGTTATTAAAAAACAGGGCTGTTATTTGAAAATACAGTGCCGTTATTTGGAAATACAGTGCCGTTATTTGAAAATACAGTGCCGTTATTAAATAAACAGTGCCGTTCTTTGGAAATACAGTGCCGTTATTTGAAAATACAGTGCCGTTATTGGGAAAACGGTGCCGTTATTTGAAAATACAGTGCCGTTATTTGAAAATACAGTGCCGTTATTGGAAAAACGGTGCCGTTATTTGAAAATACAGTGCCGTTATTGGAAATACGGTGCCGTTATTAGACAAACGGTGCCGTTATTTAAAAAACGGTGCCGTTATTATAAAAACGGCGCCGTTATTTAAAAAACGGTACTGTTATTTGGAAATACAGTGCCGTTTTTGGAAATACAGTCCCGTTATTTGGGAGATAAGGAGTAGAGAGGCTATTGCTAAAAACAATAGGGATATTTTATTAAAACCTATACCTTGACAATTTTGAAACATGAGTTTTAAAAAGTTTGATAAAGACATTCAGCGTCGAATAATGGAGGCAACCGAAAGTATTCGAAAAAAGTATTTGGATTTAAAGAGGGAATTGGGTGAGCAAGCCGAGGTGCAATTTGAAGAATATCAGAACTCCAGTGATCAGCGGCCAGAAAAGAAGCGGAGTTTGCAAGCAGATCCAAACATTCTTCAACTCCTTGACGAACATTCGCGCAATGTAAAAAAGGCTATATGATTCTCTTAAAGCCGGCCGTTATGAAAATGCTGTTACATTGGAGAATACGTATAGACCTTTGGCAAAACTAATATCCGAGTCGATGCAGTATGGTATACAATCTACACCACTTACACCCAAGTCTGTAAAAAGACGGCAAAGTGAAAACTTGTCTTGGTCAGTAATAAAAAAAACACGTTTCCCACTTAATTTTACTGGCCCTGTTCAAAAACATGACGAGCTAGCTGCTCAAGAAGATGAAGAATATAACGATAATCCAATTGATGCCGAGACACGAGAAGACAGTTCACCAATGGCTCAGGATATAAACGATGGCGAGGAAGCTGTCAAATGGATAGTATTGCAGAAGAATGCTTTAGGGAATATCTAGATCAGTATGATCCGCTACCAAGAGAATATGTGAAAGGATTTATAACTGATACGGAAAACGAGTACGATCGCACATATTTAAAACATGGTTTAGCCACCGATCATCTAACTTTTGGTGATTCTCGGCTTGAATTTAATGGACCGGATATTTAAATTAAAGGAGAAAAATTACTGGAACTCCTGGACTATATGAACTTTTATTTAAGACCAATCTATTAAAAAACAAATTGACCGCACTGGATGAGCGAACTTTTGCAAAAATTATTTTGCTAACAAATGCTAGCAAGAGACATTTTAATGAAAACGAACAATATGTAGGAAACAGAGGTCTCAAATATATGCTAACAATAAAGCCATTACTCGAACGTGTAAAAGAGGAAAATGCAAGAAAGCAGAGAGAACGTGACAAACAATTACGAATTACACGTGCACAACAGCCTCAGGGTTATGGCTTACCAATCGATAGTCAGTCTGGTTTCTTACCTGATTACAAAACATTTTCCAATAATAAAATTGACTACGTTTACTGGGATGATCCAAATGAGCTTGTGGATAGATTGAAATTGTTAATGGTAAGTAAGGTAGCTGGTAATAACTCTCATAAAAACGAGATTAAAAGTATTCTTGAAGAGTTAAGAGAAGCTGGTATCATTGAATAAACTGATTAGACATAGTAACATAGTATCATTAGCACGATGACTCTCGACAAATTCGGACGTAATTTAACACATCCCTATCATCTAGCAAAAAAGCTTAAAAGAGAAAATGATTTGAAAGATATTCCTGAAAAGGCTTTGTATGGTAACATGAATATAATGTTGACTTGCGAAAAGGGTTCATCAAGGTATCTTTTTATAAATGGTTTAAAATTTGACTATTATATATTTCCTATTAAGATTGGAATAATTGAATATGTTAACATTGACTCACCTGTAAAAACTTTTATTAACGAAAAAGAATATAAAGTACCAAGCGATTTACTGCAGCAAGAGTTAAAATTTGATGATAAAATTACGTTTTTAGGAGATAAACTTAAATCACATACTAAAATATCTGTTGAGTTTGTAATTAAATATCCTATTTCATAGGTTTGGTATATAGATACATCTTTGTAATTTTAGGTTAAGTATAGTTAGTAGAATGTAGTATTGTAATTTTATGTTAAATGTAACAATGTGGCTTTAATAAATTGATTTAATATATGCAATGTGTTTTATTATTTAATATTTAAAAATTATGGTTTAAATTATACGAGCTGAATATAAGGCTCTGCGCTCCACGCTTAAGCCCCCAGGACTGGTGATTAGGCGTGGGGCCCCACATGTTAGGTTTGGCGCGTTTGACAGCTGACAGCCACCATTTTTTAACGCATGCACAGTGCTCTAAATAGTAGTAGCCTAAGATTCCTAATTATTTACGTCTCTTCTACTATACACAATTTAACCAATACTATTTAATATGTACCGGTGGTCGCAAGGTTTAAGGCGTTGGGATCAGAAGCAATAGGACGAGGCTCTAGGTGGTTCGAATCCTGCTAGGTTATTATTTATTTATTTATTTAATTATTTACGTCACTTCTACTATTCAACTATTTCACAACAATATCTAATATTCCCCCATAGCTCAGCGGTAGCGCACTGGACTTTGAAGATTAAGCTGGTTTTTTGCTCAAATTTTTCCAGCAAAAACAAAGTACAATTCTGAAAACTCATAACAAATACGCACAAAATTAAATTTTTCTTTAAAACAACAAATGTTCAATACATTGTAAAGTATACGGAACAATGTCAGCTAATTAATTAGCAATTGTTTGCACTACCATCGACGCCTCCATCTGCGTCCCTGTGCCCTGGCCAGGTCTGTGGCATTCCAACGGCTGGAAGTCCTACCCGTGGAATGACATACAATAAAATATAATACATATTTGTAGTTTGTAAACAATGTAAAAATTAATTGAAATAATAAAGTCTGTTTAAAATGATGAATGAATGGACTTTGAAGCAATAGGATGGCGGTTCGAATCCTGCTAGGTTATTTATTTAATTCTTGGATGATGTGTATCTAATTATTTACGGTTCAATGACCTCGAGGACCAAAATGGCCCTGATGGTGTTCACTTAAAATGATGATACAAAAACTACCCCTATCTACCACTCTACAAAAACTACCCTTATTTTGAGTAAGGGTTGAAGATGGCACTAAAATTGTGTTTTAGGGGCTGAAATTTCTCCCATAAGAAATACATGGGAAAAACTACCCTTATGATTGTAGAACGAACATTGCTTATCTACTCACAAACATTAGTCCTTTTGTTTGTTAATAAAAACGTAAAATTGCTATTTTTTATCATGCTGCTATACCTATATTTATAGGTCCTTTTTTACCAAGGTAGCTATAAAGTGTCGACTGTTCGGTGGAACTGTAAGGGCTTTGTCTTAGTAAGGAGAGTTCTAATTTGTCGTTGCAGAATTTTAATGTAAGTCCTACTTCAGCTTATTATTTTAAAGATATAATCAAAAGCTGAGCATGCGCAGGTAACTGGGGGCCTAAACAGATTTAAACTATTTCGTTTAGTTGATATGTAATATTTGTCTTACTCGTTTAATATAGGTATGATTAATTCGACTATTAATTTTTAGTGGTCAATCCTTCATAACTCGCAGATATCTATTATCTTCGTCTTTACCCATCGCTCTGATGCGTTAACCATTTTGCATTTTGTAATTCTCGAGTTAAATTCTTTCTTTTACTACAGTAAGTGTCAAACACATGTCGAGTCCAAACTGCTTTCTGAGGTCAGTATTCAACTTTTTTTTGTATTTTATTTTATTAGGTTTACTAACTATAATAATAATACTTAGTTTATAGCAAAAATTAAAAGAAAAAGAAATAAAAAGCATTGTAGTAAAAAACTGGTATATAGGTATTATAAATTTTAAATAAGTATATTTTTATCTATAATGACCCAACAAATTCAACATCACAATGCTTAATTTTCTTGTTAGTTATGAGTAGTTGCTATATCTCTGGGCAATTTACCTTATTTACTATTAAGTGGCTTAATAGGGTATATAAATAACATGTCCTTATAAAATATTACTAGTAATATAGTTTAACGGTGTGGTTTAATAATAGCTGCAATGATGTTCAGCTTGTTCTTGACCGTGATATTAATAGTTCTATTTATATGGTTTAAGTTTCACGGAGCCTATTGGGAAAAAAGACAAATTCCTGGACCTAAACCATGGCCTATTTTGGGAAACCTTGGTGATCATTTTTGTGGTAAAAAAACTCTTGGAGAGGTTATAGTTGATATATACAAGTAAGTTTTTAATTAATAGAAGAAGTTTGCCAAGTAATCAGATAAAGAATTACAACAGAAATCAATCAGATAAAGAATTACAACAGAAATCAATAATCCTTAAGATTTCTAAAAATACACAGCTTAATTAAGCCGTCAAAAAATAGTTACTCTGGCAGCGTTACCAAATTTTAAAATATCTGACAAGATATTCACCATGCGACTGTTATTAAAACAAAATTAAAATTTTAAACTTTTTAATAATTATCTAAAGGGACTTTTTTTATTTAAAACTATAAAGGGTGGTCACAATTAGAAAAAAACAAATATATATATATATATATATATATATATATATATAATATATTATATATATATATATATATATATATATATATATATATATATATATATATATATATATATATATATATATATATATATATATATATATATATTACTAATTTTTTTAAAATCTTTTAATCAGTATCACGTATATTTATTATTTTACCTATTTAAGGTAATCATACTCTTGCAATGCAAGATTTATTAATTTTCTGCTTAAGGTCCAAAAACCTCTGACAAATTATTTTATTACATTTTATACATAAAGAAAACGTAATTAAATTTTTTATCATGTCCTATAATTTACAATACTACAGAAAACAAATTTTTCAAATTTGTTTTTTTGTGATATTGTTTGTAACCATCTTTATTTTTTAAATTAAAACATTGCAATTTTCTACAGATATATTCTATTCGGCATTGGGCAGCTTTGATATCTACTCTCTAATTTTCCCAAAGATGCTATTTATTTATAGCTTCTCATCTTTCAACACGTGTTTCACCCTTGTTGGTAAAGGTCACACGAAATGTAGGTTGTAATCGGATTGGCTAGACCCATGGTTATCCATTTATTTGGGGGCCTTGTAATTTTACAGCCACAAAGCTTGGTAATCATATATATATATATATATATATATATATTATATATATATATATATATATATTTACAAATCTAATAGTTATTTTAAACCAGTTATACATTAAAAAATATGTGATAAAGAGAATCTATCTAGCCCTTTTTGTTTTTAAGGTGCAGGGTAAAATTAAAAACTTGGCATTTTTACGCACCCGCACTTGGAGTTTTCTTGTAATATCTGTTTTAGGTGTCCAGGTCTTACATGCATAGGTCATAACTGGTAGTATACACTGGTCAAATGCTTTCTTTTTTAATAGGAGTGGCATTCTGGATTTGAATATAACTATTTTTTTCCCTTTGCACTCCATGCTAAGTTGATTTTTCGGTTGATTTCTGGTAGTAGGGATAGGAAATCTGGAATTGCGCCAACATAATACTAATCCATAAGACAGGCAGCAAAGAGGACATCAGAAATAACAAACCAATAAGCATACTACCAGTAATATACAAGATATTCACAAAGATCTTAAACAATAGAATGCACAACATATTAGCTACTGCACAACCACGAGAACAAGCGGGATTTAGAAGTGGCTTCGGCACCATTGACCATATACACACGCGAAGGGAAATCATCAACCGAACCAAAGATTATGAACTACCACTAGCTCTAGCGTTCATAGATTTTGAGAAAGCCTTCGAATCGATATATCCCAAAGCAATAATAGAAGCCTTAGCAAATCAGGGGATCGACAAACCTTGTATAGAAACTCTTGCGAATATAAATGAAGAAGCTAAAGCCAGAGTTGTGATATACAAAAAACAAACTCCCGAATTCCCCACTAGCAAAAGAGTACGACAAGGAGACGCAATATATCCACAGCTGTTTACCGCAACACTAGAGGAAATCCTTCGCAAACGGGACTGGACCACCAAAGGTCTGCATAAAGATGGATAATACCTTAGCCATCTAAGATTCGCAGATGACAGAGTTCTAATTGCCAATACCCCTGCAGAACTACAACAACAAATAAATAAACTGAATGCGGCTAGTAACGAAGGTCTTAAAATTAATTTAGCAAAAACTAAAATAATGTACAACGAACTGGTAGGCGATCAAGACATTCTAATAAATAACACAAATCTGGAAATAGTAGAAGAATACATATACCTGGGCCACCTGATACATAAATCAGGATCCCTACTACCAGAAATCAACCGAAAAATCAAGTTAGCATGGAGTGCAAACGGAAAAAATTTAGTTATATTCAAATCCAGAATGCCACTCCTATTAAAAAAGAAAGCATTTGACCAGTGTATACTACCAGTTATGACCTATGCATGTAAGACCTGGACACCTAAAACAGATATTACAAGAAAACTTCAAGTGCGGGTGCGTAAAAATGCCAAGTTTTTAATTTTGCCCTGCACCTTAAAAACAAAAAGGGCTAGATAGATTCTCTTTATCACATATTTTAATGTATAACTGGTTTAAAATAACTTTAGAGTTGTGTGTGTACAGTTTCGATTCTTATGAAAATTTGGAATTAAGTTGCTTTTACCCTCTTGATCAATGTTTATATATGCTTAAGGGGTGCTTTTATTTTTTGGGGATAAAAACCACCCCTTATGCTAAAAAAAAATAAAAAAACCATAGAAATAGACCTTATGTAAATTAAAATCATAGCTAAATATGTAGAATGAATATACTTTTATGTTGTGAGTTATATCTACCATTATATTTGTAACATTTCAAACTTTAAAAATCAAACTTAATAACAAAACTACAAAAAAAATGTTTTTTCATTTTAAAACTATTTAATAACGCTTTTATTGTAGAAAAAAATAATTATAGTCCTGGAAATGAAGCTAAAAAAAATGCAAAACCTCGCTCCTGCTGTGATTCGCAAAAAATTTGAAATTAGGCACTTCTAACCCTCTACTTGAAATTCTTTTTCATGATGATGTGCGCTGTTTGTTTTTTAAGGGTGAAAACTACTCCTAATTGTCAAAACTAAGAGAATAACATTTTAAACCTTAAGGGTAAAAGTCGGTTTGGATTAGTTGATAAATGATTGTTTTATGCTTTGGGATACAATTTTAAAATATTTAAACCCTTAAAAATCAACCCTTGATAGAGCTTAAAGAAAAAAATATTTACCTTAAAAAATGATTAATTTATTATAGTGATTTAATGCTGAGTATGCTGTTGCTTAAAATATGTACTAATTTCATTTTGCAACTTTTCAACCTTATAAATTAACCTTTATATAGTTTAATTAAAAAAAATATTTATTCCCAATAAATTAATAGTTTGACAGATTTATCAATTAAAAATATTACTGCCTGAAATATTACCAATTTTATTCTTTTGCAAATTATTAATCCTTACAACATTGCAATTCCTATAAACCAATGTAATAGATACAAATAGGAAAGAAATAGAATTACATACAAAAATTATACCAGTAAAAGTATAAAGTATACCGGTTGTATAGAATATTATGCTCCGAAGTGGGCTATTCGAATTTTTCGAAAAAAAAAAGATTAATTTTTTAAACATAGCTCCTTTAGTTTTAACGATAGAAAGTTTTTTCAAAAATAATTTCATAGGGCTTTTTAAGGGCTACAAGGCTATGTACATTAAATCTTTTTTAGTTCCTTAGTTTTAAAATGGGATGAGTTTAAAAGGCTAGAATAAGGTGGTGCCCGCTCGTAATTAGATGCTTTAAAAGGCCATATCTGGCCAAATATTTATTGTGTAGAAAAATCTATATAACAAAAAGTCTTTGTTTTAAAAAAAGCTATAATTCGGTACTCTAGCATTTTTTTTGTATCTCCAATATTGTGGAGTTATTTAGAAGAAAATGGCTATTTTTACGAAATTGCGGAAAATCATTTTTCACTTTAAGCTCCAATTTTTCTAAAATTAAGCATTTTAATTTGGTTAAACTATAAGGATGTATTAAAAATACATATATAAAAAAATTGCAAAACGATAGGAATCAATTTCAATTAAAAGGGGAATTAGGGGTTTGTTTTTAATGATATTTTTGTAGAAAAAAGAAGGGACCTACCTTATTTTTATCTTAACTCGCTTAATTTTTATGCTAGAAACTCTTTTTGTATTTTTAAAAGGAAGGTCTTATTATATACTTTAAAAAAGATCCCATATGTTTTTCCTGAAAAATGCAAACCTCTTCCGCTATTTGACTTTGAATCTTTCAAATTGGCATTTGAACAAAAGCTAACCATTAACAAGCCGGTCCGTATTGATTGTGGGGAAATTATAAAACATTTTTTCTAGTTTTTTTATAAGCTACAATTTTGATATCTACAGTTTTTTTGATAAAATGCATATGTTTAGAGTTATTCGTGAAAGCCCATAAAAAACGTCGATTTTTTCGTCAAAAAACTTTTACGTTCAATCGCAAATAACTCGAAAAATATTAGTTTTAGGTAAGGTATGGGACATTTTTTACTTAAAATTACTTTTTTAATCGACTTCTGTAGTTTAAATGTAATAAAAAAATTTCACCCCAAAGATGGGGTGGCAACCACCACAGGATAAAAGCACTCCTCGGCATGATATAAACTTTGATCCTTGCGGATTCTTGTGGTTAATGACTTAGAAGCGCAATCATGTTCGCTGTCGAAAAAAAAAGTCTATCTATGGACCCATACTTATCCTTTACTTATAAGCGGACTAATTCTGCAGAAAGAAGAGTCGTTTAACCCTGTGGGCGATGCCTTTGGGAACGATCTAAATTTCCACAAGCATATTATATGCATCCACAGCAATTTCGGAAAACCTCGGATTCCAATTTCGAGCCAGAAAACATTTTTCCTCTTCTATCGGTATACTCTATATTTATTCAAAATCAGACCCCGTTTGGAATATTATTCCCATGTTTGGCAAATGGTGTCTCTCACAACTTTTAACGTTTTTGATTACAGTTAAAGAAAAGCCGTTTGCCATATTAATGACCTCACTTTTACAAGAAAGCTTTCTTCTTTTGCCCACCAACAAGTTTTAAAGGACCTGCCGCTTTTCTCTAGGTATTTTCATGACTTCTGCTCCGAGGAATTAGCCAATATTATGTATTATTTTTTTCCTAGCAGCTCCTTATAGAGCAACACGAAGTTTCACTTCCATGCATTTCTTCGCTGATCAACTGGACTGGACTTGACCCATTTTATTTGTTTTTTCATCCCTAAAATGTTCAGGCTGCAGAACCTGTTGCCTGGAGACGTTTTTCCTTCCCCTCCAAACGTCCAAATCTTTAAGTCTCGCGTACGTTAATACTTAGGCTTTAGGCCTTCAGGAACTCTGCAGGATATAGAAAAGCTTTATTTAAGAAAATATATTTTTATAACATATTATAATATATTATTATTATTAATTTGGGCCAAGAAATCTGTCATTAAGCAATATTCCATTCAAAAAAAATCCGATCCAAAATTCTTCATTTCCTGTACTAATAGCGTAATAACACTTTTGTGCATATGATAATAAATTTAATTTAAACTTTAATTTATTGTCTACGTATGCTTTTAATATACCAAAGGATAGATTTTCAGTAGTTTCTTATAAGCTAATCATTCAATTTTTAGGGACGGCCAGATATAAAAAATTATCTACCTTATGTTTTTTTAAATACAAAGTATAGATTACTTTTGTTTCAGAAAATACGATGGGTACCCTTTTGTAGGAATTTTTAGAGCAAATACGCCATGTTTGCTAGTTAGAGATCCAGAATTAGTTTCGCGTATTTTGGTTAAAGATTTTAAGTCATTTCATAATAATGAATTTTCTGTCGACAAAGAGGTTGATCCTTTATTTGGCAGAAATCCATTTGTACTGCGAGATCAAGAATGGAAAGATACAAGGCAAATGCTTACTCCAGGATTTACAAGTGGAAGGGTAAGTTTATTTTAGATAAATTTGCGCAAGACTAAAAATATATTAGGCTAAACAAATATAATTTAAAAAAGTTAACCCTATACCTATTGGTAATGTTGTTTTTGTGGCATTAAAGCAACAAATTGTTCCACGTTTTTTTATCATTAAACATCAGCTATCAATATACATCACTTAGAAATAATATAATGGCTTTTATTTTATTATAAAATGATCTCCAAATCTATGACAAATCTAATTAACGAGCAAAAATAATAATACAACATAGTTTTTGCGTAGTCAGATGTTTATTGGGCACATAGATATCCTAACTTTAGATATATAATGGTTAATCGCATTTATGGCAAGTTTATGCTAGCGCGCACTAAACAAACGATGTGTTATTTAGCAAGCGTATTTAAAAATCAGGACAGTTTAAACGGTTTTTGTATACATATTTAAAAGGTTTTGCTTTGGTTGGCGATCAGTAAAGGAATCGTGTAATATACAGCCACCTGTCGTGTATTTGACTGGACTTGCATATGGCCGTACAATAAACGGTTTTTTGCGAGATTGGAACAATCTTATAGACAGAAGGGTAAAAAAATGTTGGTACAAATAACGTTAACTCTTTTCCATTCTAAGACTTATGTTTTCAATAGCGAGAAAAGGATATTGTAAACATCTTAAATGTATTTATACAAAATGAGCATATATTTACTAGAGGTAGCCTTGCCTTTTGGCAGTGCGAGAGAGAAAAGAGAATCATAGTATAAATTTCTCCGTGACTCCAACGTGCCGATTGATCGACGCGGAAAGTCCGACCAAACAGCACGCAGAGCGGGGTATATATATATTCCTTTCACCGACCAATGAGCAGGTTGGGGGGAGAGAAAGGTTATACCGCTATTCTTTCTTTCTTGCACAAATGTTCGCTTTTCAAGCGGCAAGGGTAAGTGCCTCTAGTAGGTATATGCTCCAAGGGAATACGTTTTATGTTGTAACCATGGTTACTGACTTTTTAGATTAAAAAAATCTGAACAAAAAATGTATTTTTTGTTCAGATTTTTTTAATCCGAAATAAACAATTATAGTGATTTTTTTTTCAATTTTGATTGTGTTACAAAAATACGTATAGATGAAACAAAAAGTTAATTCTTAAATAAGCCACAAAAGTCATGTTCAGTCGCATTCTCCATTTTTTATTATTACTAACTATAACGCATCAGTGGTGAACCAGTATAAAAATTTGTGGCTTTCCATAGCTGTAACATTTAAAAGAACAAAAGGAATTTAAACAGTTGACAATGAATAATATGTTCATTTTGGTTTAAGAACAACACCTAATCAAACCACTGTGTTTCACTGGTTTAAAAAACCAGTAACCGTGGTTTTTTAAAAAGTGTATTATATGTATATTTTGTTTAAGTGTCATTTTCAAACGAAAATGAACATATTTTAGCAAACTCCGAATTATTATAAGTCTTTTAAGTTCTTGTATATGACAGAATAAACCTCGTGACTTATTAACACGTCCTATGTAAAGTTGTTTCTTGGAAAAAACTATGCGGAACATTAATAATTCTGATCGAAACAAGAAAATTAAAACTTAAGAATTTAAAGGAGTACATTTATTTAACATAAGTAATTTAAAACAATTTTTTTAGTTAAGTTAATTTGGTCAATGAAATAACAAAAAAACGATTCTGATATGTTTGACATGATATAAAAAATAAAATATTACTCCAGATTTAATATGTTAATACTACAAATTAAAACTACCAGTAAATAAGCTCCTAACTTTAGTTTTTTTAAATAAAAGAGACACAACCACTTTAGTCTAATAAAACACAAAAAGTCAATAAAACAGTAAAACTTGTTTAGAATCTATAATTATATAGAAATTCTATTACAAATCACTAAAAAGGTCAGTCCAAAAACTAAAAAATCTCACACAGGCGGTCAAATTCTAAACAAAGCGAAATATTAGCAAAACCGCGTCAAATTCACAAAGTACGGAACTGGCCGGCGATAAATGTGAAAATAAAATCGATCTGCTAGTCCGTTCTGCGCATGCTTAAGACCCTAAGTGATGACTACAGTCACGGCGCACGGACCCATTTTTTCGCCCATAAAACTTTTGAACCGCGCATCCAATACCCTTTACCGGTCCATATGGAGGTCAGTGATTGGGCATGTAGGATATAGTACACCCTCAACAAAAATGCACACATAGTTCGAGAGATACAGGCAATATTTTTTCGTCATTGATGATAAGCTTGAAAATGTGTCAGGTGGGTAGTTATTGACATAACTAAACAAAATGCCAAAGGACAAAAGGTGAGTAAAAAAAAAGTGTCGCAAAAATTTGGGAATAAGGCCCACATCAGTGGTATATCTGCCTTTTTAACCACCTACTGAATCACTAAGGAGTCCTAATACAAAAAAGCAACATCTCCTTTGGGTTTATAGTTTTCTTTATATTATCGGTTAAAAAAAAGAAACCCGAAAAAAACTTTTATTTAAAAGTAATATTAATATTAATAAGTAATATTATAAAAAACAAAAATTATATTAATTTTAAAGAGATGTTATGTTTATTAAGATTGTAAAAATTACTACGTAAAATTATTTGTATTAAAAAAATGAAAAAACAAAGTTTATTACATTTGTAAGGATTAAATAAATAAAAAAGAAAATAAAGTATTGCTCTAAACTTGACTTTTACCTAAATATTTAATAATATTGATCTAATTTGAATATATCGAGATATCAAAATAAATAGACAAATAAAACAAAATTTAAAAAATAAATAAATCAAATGGTTAAAAGAGCAGACATATCACTAATGACAGCATTTTCCCCAAACTCGTATTACCTTTACCCCTGTCCGCCACCCCTTTATATCCACCCACGTGTAGCTTTTTGTCATGTGCTTTAATGATGTCACTCATCTGACACACTTTCAAGTATATCATCTATGACGGCCTTTACCGGAAATAATAGGCTACTTTTACCTCTTATAGCTACCTCCTGTATCCACTGGGTTATCTGCTTGTGAGTGCCGAATTGTACTTATTGACATAAAATGAACACAATAAAATAGAGAACAAATAGTATAGTATAAATATTATTGCGAACAAGTGCAAATACATCCGAGACATATTTAAATGGATCTCTTTAAAAACTCGATGTTATAGTCCGGGAGGCCACCGCAAAACACCAAGCCTATAAGAGAACCGCATAAAATATTTTTTTTATATTACTATGAACAATAGACAATTCAAAGACGCACTGCTGCCTCAGCTTTGCGGGTTCAAATTGCATTTTTTTACCTTAAAAAAATGATTTTTTTTTAAATTAAATAACTCGAAAACTATTGATTTTAGGAAAAAAAAGTATATTATCAAAATTGATGGCCTAATAAAACTTCGTTAGTTTATTTATATAAATTTATTTGTGGCCCTCTTAGTTTTTGAGATGTTAACGATTTAAATTTAAAGTAAAAACTAAAAAAGTTGCGAAAAAATGTGATAATATTATTGATTTAAGTATTATTATCAATAATTTTTTAAGACACTTACTCGTTCAGAATAATCTTGAGAAAATTTTAATTATAAATTAAACATATTTTTTTATATAGTTTATTTAGTACTGAACGTTTAAAACATTTCTCTTATTAAGCTATCTACTTCTTCTAGGCTTAAAGCCATTCTTATTTAAAATATGGTATTTACCCATTTATTTAATTCTTTAAGATATGCCTAAATTAAAGTTTAAATATTAATTCAACTGAAAATAAATAAATAAATAAACTATTTAAAAAAAATCAAGTTAAAAATATCATTAAAATTTTCTCAAGATCATTCTGAACGGGCAACTGTCTTTATAAATAAATATTTTTATTTAAATCAATAATAAAAATATTCAAACGATGAGCTAAACACATATATAGAAGCATAGAAAATCAAGAAATGTTAAGCGTCCTGCCAGGTATATAACACCCACATAGAGAAGGCACTTATTTTTTTTTTAATTAAATAAAATTTAAATTTAATTTTTGTTAAAGTTTAAAGTGTATAAATATGGGTACAGTCATTGAGCCAAAAGAAATTAAATAAAATATCTGTGCCACTAGATTATCCCCCATTGCCTCGAAGCACATGTGTATTAGTTTATTTCATTCAATAAATATAACATTTTAAATTAATTTTAAAACGAATTGGAGCTGGTATACTTACCTGTACCAATAAAATATTGTTATTAGCAAAGTTTTTAATAATCAAAATCACTTTTTTGGTTATATCTCCTTTATTACTTATTTTATTTAAAAAATAACAACTTTTATTGAACTAATCAAAAGGCATATTTTTTGCTTATAACATTTTTTTGTAACTCTTAAGGTTTTTAAGTTATTTTAGTATTTATTTTAAATTTAAATCGTTAATATCTCGAAAACTAAAAGGGCTACAAAAAATGTATTAAAAAACTGACGTAGTTTTATTACACCATTATTTTGACCATATACCATTTTTCCTAAAGTCAGTTTCCGAGTTATATTAAAAAAACTGATTTTTCACATTTTTTTTAAGGTAGAAGAAAATGCAATTTGAACCCGCTAAGCTGAGGCAGCAGTGCGGCGTTGAATTGACTATAGTTCATAGTAATATAAAAAAAATAGTTTATGCGGTTCTCTTATAGGCTTGGTTTTTTGCGGTGGTCTTCCGGACTATTACTAGCACCTGTCATACCTAAAGAGATGATATAAAACATTCTATGAAGCTATGAAGCAAAAAATTAGAATTTTTAGAATTTTTTAAGGATCATCGTTTGTTTTAACGGGATTTAATTTATTTCCATGATACTTTTTTTGAGTCGCCGCATTATCGTCCAGAATTTTACTGTCCGTCAAATACTTAAAAATGGTGACATTGATATTTAAAAAAAGGTTTGAGGTCAAGAGATTATCGAAAATTCTAAAAATGCAAAAATGGTAAAAACCGCAAAAATCTAATCAAGGCTTTCTTGTTTCGCAAAAACTTGTCCTGTAAATTATAAATGGCCTAAAGGCGAGTACTTTATTTGTCTGCTATAGAATCCGAGTCATCGCTTGCCACCTCCCAATCAATGCCATCTATAATAGAATAGCCTGCACGCGAGAATTATGACGTCACGCTACTTGGATATTAGGAAGTAGAGATCGAACGCTGTTAGAATGACACCGATACGTCACGGTTTTATACGGGTTTGCCATAAGAGACCGTGACGTATCGGTGTCATTCTAACAGCGTTCGGAGTCTAAGCGCGCGAATTATAAATGTGTTGGATGGTACATAGAAAAATACAATTTATGGCTTAAAACATATAAATTTTAGCTTGTAATTAAAAAGTAATATAGATTTCAAATATTAAAAATGGAAAATGATAATTATATTAAGAATAATATACTTTATTTCAGATAGGTTTATGCATTAAGTACGAAAAAAAAATGTGAAATGAAATGATTTCAGAAAAAATGGCTTAATGTATACCGATATTTACTGGGATATTTAACATTTAAAAAAATAATAGTATACAATTAAAATACTATAATAATTGTACTAAACAAATTATAAAAGATACAAATTCATACGTTTTTATAATCTTCAAATAATGATTAATTAGGCACCATTTAGTTAGTCACTAAGTGAAAATGTAAAAACTAATTTTATACGGAGGATTAAAAAAAATATCTATTTATCCCAAGAAACTAAATATTTGATAAAAATAATAGAGGCTCGGTAAATCTAATAAATGTCAGATATAAAATTTACATGCTTTCTAAAATAATAAAAAAATGATAAAAATAATAGAAAGTTGATAGCGTTTTGCGTTTGGGGCAAAAAGGCGTTCGGTACTTTTGGTCAGCACTTGGTTATAGATAAATAGTTTTGGTTAGTGTCAGCACTTGGTTATAGATAAATATTTTTGGTTAGTTTTAATAGAGAATACGACTTATCAAGCGTTTATATTACTCTAAAATGCAAAATTTTATTTAATAGTGCAATATCAGCAAATTATAATAAATTACCGACCGTTAATTCCGACCCTTTATTTATTAGGTTTAAAACGTTTTAAAAGTGGCATAGATTTTGTAGTGGCCGTATCATTGCGTTTTTAACATAAATCTTTAACAATACATATTTATTTGTTTTCACAATAGATTTAATAATATTGTTTACTTTGTGAGTTTTACAGTTAAAGCCGAAAAATAAGTTTATATCAGAGTTAGAAATGTTCTCTAATGTTGGTTCTATAACAATATTTCTTAAATTTACTAGTTTTAACAACTTTTTTTGATTTTTGGGATCCTGTGGAAAACCAAAACAGGATACTTTAGGCTGCCCAGGATAATTTCCCTTGCAAAAAGGGACACAACAAAGGTGAGACATAAAACACTAGGACACTAAAATTTTATTGGTGAATTGTAAGAAACACTAGAGGCACAATAAAAAACTTATTCTTTAAGGTTATGTCACTACCAAAACACGAAGTTTCTCTGAGATTTGTATCAGTTACACAGATTTAGATACACTAATAATCTTTTTGACTGTAATTCTTTATATTGAAAACACAAAAATAATAAAATAAGACTCCTACACCACAATAAAGCCGATAACCAAAACCAACTGACAAAATTTGATTATATCCAAGTATGAACAGCTGATCAACTAAATAAAAGTCTGCGCGCAGGCAGTGTCCCAATAAATATAATAGTATACAGGGTGTTTCACATTTGACTCTTACCATTAGAATCTCGGAAACGGTAAAAGATACGAAGAAGTTTAAATTGGGGAAAAGTTGCGTATATATTGGGGAGCCCAATAATGCACCTTTAAAAAATTTAAGTTATCTTTTGTACTTTTAGAAATATGACGGAAAAACTTAAATTTGTTATTTTGGTTTTTATTTTTAACGAGTTTATTTCAAAGGGTAGAAAAAAATTTAAAATACATGTTTATAGGAACTTTTTAAGCTTTATCTTGTGGCAAAATTCAAAATCGCTCACGACGTTTCTTTTTTTTTAATCAACAATAACTTTTTTATTTGCGCTATCTTGAATTTTTGCATTTTTAAATAGCCACTTTTATTGCCTTTTAAATGATGTATAAAAAGTTGCCTTTGTAACCCCAAAAAATATTTTATACCTTAGTAAGCTTTGATTTTTTTAGTATGTCACATTTAAATACCGTTTCGCTTATTGCGAATTACTGTGTTGGTAAAAATGGTTTTGCAAGTAAAGAAAACCAAGATATGGTAAAACTTTATTAAAAAAAAAACGATAGAAACACTGTAAAATTATTGGAAATGTACCAAAATATGTATCCAAAAAGGCGACCGCCCCATCGAACTTTGTCTAAATTATTGGACCAAAATCTTGCTGAGATTCATTTCAATAACCAAGAAAAAATTATCACAAAACAATGGATAAGAAGACAAAAGAAAACGTAGTCAATGAGGTAAAATTAAGATAATTTATAGTATTATTTTTGTTAAAAGTAGAAATTTTACGCATAAATATGAATTCGGGTAATTTCACACGCCAAGTTCACTCCAATATAAATGTTTCTTTTCATACGATTTTTTGAAGGCAGATAAAAAAAATGGTTTTAAATGCTTTAAAACTCACATTTCGCAGAAACTGCAATCAGGTGATCCGGAAAGGCAGTTACCGGATTATCTATCTTTTCTAGAAAATGTAATTTAGACAGATAAAAGCACATTTACAAATTATGTAATTTTTAATCAAAATTATGAACATACGTAGAGCATTAACAATCCAAGGAAATTTCAAAAAATTCGAATGCAAGTTTTATTCAGTAGCCAGTGCCAGTGGACAGGTATTTATAGAAACAAAGTTTTGGATCCTCACATCTTTAACGGTATTCCAAACGGAAAAACCTATTATCAGTTTTTGACGTCAGATTTGAAAAATTAATTGGATGATTTACCATTGGCGAACTACAACATAATTTTTTCTTGGTTCCCAAAATGGACCAAACTCAGCAAGATTTTCAAGATACATGTTTTGATACATTTCCAATAATTTCACACTTTTTTTATCGTTTTTGTAATAAAGTTTTATCAAATCTTGTTTTTCTTCCTTAGTAAAAGCCATTTTTAGCAACATAGTAATTTGCAATAAGACAAAATTGCATTTAAATGTGACATTAAAAAAATCAAAGTCTACTAAAGTATATTTTTTATATATTTCGAAATTTTGTGGTTACAAGGGCAACTTGTTATACATTATTTAAAAGGCAATAAAAGTTACTATTTAAAAACGCAAAAATTCAAGTTGATGTTGGTTTAAGAAAAACGAACCGTCGCGTCGCGTCGTAAGCAATTTTTGATTTTACCATAAGATGAAGCTTAAAAAATTCCTACGAGAATGTATTCTTCGATTTTTTCTACATTTTTAAATAAACTCGTAAAAAATAAAAATTAAAAATCTCAAATTTAGGTTTTTCCGCCCTATATCTAAAAGTAAAAAAGATAACTTCAATTTTTTAACTGTATAGTATTGGGCTTCCCAATATACATCAAATTTAAAACTCCTTGTTTATGCAAAATTAAATACATCGAAGAGTTACATGAACCCATTAATATTTTAGAAGCATCTAATTAAAACCAAACTATTTTTCTTCATTTATTTTTATCCGAAGATAATACACGGAGGCTTAAAGTCTACGTACTAACGTGCTGAAAGTGTCTCATAATGAGCCAAGAGGACTGCAATTGCCTTATTCAACTATATCAGTATTATCGATTTTTGTGGGATGCAACAGACAAAGATCACAATAATAAGTTCCAGGATAGGAAATGCGGCTTTTTTGTTTGTTTTTTTAATAAAAATCATCGTCATAATAATAAACGCACACCAGTCGGTGCAGGTACGAACGACATGTTACTTTCGTCTCGCGCAAACTGATGGCCCATCTGATTTACTTCTATGTTACTATACGTTTCGCCTTGTAAAAATATTCTGCTCGAAACAGGGACTTCGCGAGTCATTCTTGCAAAACGGCTGCACGGGTAATTTTCGTACATTGAAAACCCAGCTTGATGTAATTAGTATTATGCACCATGATATATTTTCTACATATAATATTACGAGTTTAAAAACATGTTTACGTAATTTCACAGATATAAGCCTAGGCAAATCAAAAGTTAAGTAGAGTCGGCAAACGTTTGGAAATAATTTTTGTCATTTTTAACGTAATACGTCATATTTTTTTATTTCAATGATATGGTTACCGACACACCCTCTATAGAGCATAAAATAGAACAGTTACTCGAGTCGTATTTCCTTTTGAACGATTATATTATTAAGGTTACTACGCCTTCAGAGAGTGGTAGCTTTTGTTCTACGATTTTAAATTAACTGTCTAAACTCTTATCGTAAGCGACGAGAAAGTCCTCCTAGTATTATATACAGAATGTCAATCGTTTCCGAGTAAGTTAGCAAAGCTTTTAACCGATCAGATCCTAGATTCGAAAAATAATATAGCTTACGAGTATTTCAGTCCCAAAAGTAATAAGTTGATAGAAGGTTTAAAACATACATATTATTTTGTAAACAAAATGCATCTTGATTACTTATTTGGTCTAAAATAATATTAACGTCAATACGAAAAGATTTGTGGCCAATTTTTGGTAGAAATTTAGCAAGATCCACCATTCGACGATGTTTCCGATGTTTCAGGTTTAACTCATAATTCGTAAAGGTTATATTGAAAAACTGGAAACGCGACAGAGTTTTGCCTCTTTTCATGTTACAGGAATTAACTATATTGGTCCTTTTTAAAACATTAGCGGTAAAGGCGCACAATGGAAAAGTGTTTTGTGGAAAATTTTATCCGTTCTGTAATGGTCCTCAAAAACTAAAAAAAATCGCATTTATATAAAGTCAGTTTCAGGTAATTTAAAACGAAATTTTAATTTGGAAATAAATCACAAAATTTTAAAAATTTAAATTAAGCCAGAACTATAAAGTTTTGCCAAAGAAAAAAATTCAAATCTCATTGTAAGTGTCGCCAATCTTAGTTGGCGCTTTTAAACTATTACCAATGATTGATTTACAAACTATTACATCATATGAAATTAGGTTTGACCGTTGTCAAAAGTTAGACACTTTAGTGCGCATATGGTGCACACATAAACAATATCACCGTATTCTTCGTTAGTGAACTCCATTTTTTTTTATTCAATAACAGATTGACAAGTGTCTAACTTTTGACAAAGGTCAAACTTGATTTCATATGACGTAATAGTGTGAAAACCCAACTAAGATTAGCGACAACCACAATTTGATTAAAAAAATTTTCTTTGGCAAAACTTTATAGTGAAATATATTGGAAACGAAGAAAAAAATGCAAAGAAAGTATTCTTGGTTTTCGATTAAGAATTAAAAAATTAATTCGGGTCTGAAATTTCGCCTCTACTTACCAATCACCCTTTTATATATATATATATATATATATATATATATATATATATATATATATATATATATATATATATATATATATATATATATATATATATAAAATATATATATATATATATATATATATATATATATATATATATATATATATATATATATATATATATATATATATATATATATATATATATATATATATATATATATACAGGGTTGTGATTTAATAACGGATAAATTCAATAAAAGGGAGGTATTTCTTTTCGAAAAAATCCTCGGACACGTCGATTTTATTTTTGGATCGGGCATATTTTGACATCAAATGTAGATATACAGGATGACGCAAGAAAGTTTGACAGGAAAAATATTTTTTTCTTAAATGGAACCCCCTGTATATTTTTGCATTTTCGGATTCTCCGGAAAATTCTGGACATCTGTTACAGATTCAGGCATTACAGAAAATGAGTCAACAGTTAGTCAAACACTGTAATAATAAGGCTTATTATGCTGTTTGCCGGCCACACACACAAAACAAATTTCGCGATTTCTTAGATATTGCAAATATTTCCTAATAAATTATCAGGACACAGCAAATATTAATCATTTTATACATATTTGTTTTTATTGGTTAATTAAGAGGTAGGGCAGCTTATTTAGTATCCTCTAGATAAGACCTAAATTCTTGGGACCCTGTGAAAAATGCTTTAATAATAATTTTTTTCGAATTAAAATTTGATGATTGTTAAGTTCAAGATATCATATACATAAGGTCAGAAAAAAATGATCCCATACAAAATTTTAGGCTAATAATCCAATATTTACAAAGCCTCTTATTTACTAAAACCAATTCTAATGATCGTACAAGTTTCAAAGCTCAAAAATAAAACAAAATAATGATTTGCGGTAAAAAATATCTAATAACAATTTAAATTATCAAATGCTGTGAGTTGTGAGACTAAAAGGAATATTTTTTAGAACAAACCAAAGCTTTTGCTTGAAAAAAATATATAAAAATAGGTTTTAATCTACCATTAAATTTTAGTTACACAAATGACTTCATAATAAACAAAAAAAAATAATTTGCAAAAAAAACTTGAACCGATGATCGAGCAAGAGTAAAACCAAATTCGATTGCACAAGAATTATTTAATCATTTATTTAACCAATTCAGTTTAAAAAATCAATAAAATCAAATCAAAAAAGTTCTAATAATAATGAACAACCTATTGAAAATAATCTATAATTACTGGTATGACCCCATCACTGATTTTGATAAAAATAATTGTTTTTTCTAAGAAAATAATTATACTTATAATTCATAATATTTAAACATTGATTTTTATAATAATACTGAAAATTTTTATTTACCTCCGAACAACATAGTATATTTAAATAATTATGTTGTACCTATATCTTCGGATTTTTTATGTCATTGGCTTACTGATAAATTAAATGCTATTTTCCAATAAAACAATGTATTTGGAAGATTTTTCATCTCTTGCAAAATTTTGCCAGGATAAGTGATTATGCCGGAAAAAAATCATTTTCAATTACGTGCTCGGCCATAATATTTTATTTATTAATAAATAAACTCGATTAAATCAAAACATGAATTAAGCAAATGTGCAAAATGACCATCATTTTGTTGAATACACTTATTTACACATCTTAAAAAATGAACTTGAACTTTATTTAATGTCTCGGGATTATTAAGATGTTTTTGCTTGCATTTAAAATTCGTTGCCATAATTCTTCGCGTTCACAGGAGTCTTATAAATTTCGGTTTTAAGTGCACCCCACAAAAAGAAATAACACATATTTAGGTCCGGAGAACGTGGTGGCCATTGTACTGTCCTGTTCACTGTTCCGAATAAATTTACAAAATAGGAGCCGCTGGGGAGGATCAATGGACAAAATTTTCTGAACTGTTTGGATGTGATACGGGTGCAATAATTGTTCTTTTAAAATATCATTTACGGTGGTTTTAGAAACCGCCAACTCACTTTCCAACCGGCGTGTACTGATCCTTGGTTCTTCTTTGACTCTTATAGTACTAGCGGTACGCAAAAAAAAACTGCATTTTGTGTTAAAAGCGAGCCGCTTGGCACAGTAGTAGTTAAGACCCTTTTAAGTGATTTGACCTATAGTGATTTTTGATTCGTCCCTTAGGAGGCGGGGTGGGGGTGGGGTTTAGCGAACTACCCCTCAAATTGTTGAAATTGCTAATGTTAACCGATAATAACAATCATAGAGTCATTTTCGCATAATTCGAGGTCGTAGAGTTTAGATTTATAGTTATTTTAGACGTCCAAAGTTTAGTTTTTGAAATTTGGCACTGTAAACGTATTTTTTGGTCCAAAATTTGATAATTTTCAGAACTCGTACTTTAATGATCAATTAATTAATTAATGGTCAATTTTTGAAAAGCCGATGATGGCAAATCAAAATGACCAATTACAAACAGATTTTACAAAAAAAAAACAATACACAATCACATAAAATTTACTAGAAAAATATATAAAAAATCGACTTTTAAAGAGAATTTTCTTCTCGATCGCCATGTAACATTTCTTCTGTATCTCCCACATTTTTACTGAAAAAGAAAAAAAGGCATTTTTTATGAAGAATAGACTTGTTAACTTACGCCTGGTTTCTACAAGAACCTTTGCACATCTTGCCCGCGGGGGTGCATGGAAGGTCGAAACGGCGGCACTTATATCTTTGAGTTTGGCAACTGGTGCTGCAGCCGCACCTATCCAGAGCCTACACTCTGCTCAAATCGATGGATCATCGGTCCAGACAGGCTGCCATTTACCGTCATGTATTGTCCAACCCCAGTTTTCCGGCGAGGGTGGTTTGCTACCGTCGGCCGACCTTCCCCAAATCTGTCCAGCCTGATATGCAGCACGCTAATATGTTTTATTAATGCACCTCGGGAAGGGGGTATGGCTTGTACAGGACGGTTTAAAGTAGAAAACATAAACTGCCGAGCGCCATTCACGGTGGTAATTTCGTCATTTTTAACTCCATACATCCGAACTATAAAATTTTCGACCGTATGGAGTACATCATCTGGCAATGGTAAATTTACTGGGTGGCTTAGCTTGAAGAAAGCCTCCGTCTCTTCCTCTTTGGTCCAAGATGAGAATGCGGTACGCTTTCCACGAGAAGCAAAGTAGCTAACTGTATCACAACCCGTCAAGCAGTAAAAGAAACGAAGAGCTGGAGCCTTGCGCTCACCCAGAAAGGATGCCAGATTGTGTACAGATACGTATCGACAAGTCTTTCCAGTGCCAAATAATACCCATAGTTCTTTCAGTCCTTTCGTCTGGAACTCATGAAAAAATGACACAGCTAGTACCAATACATCAGTATCACTACTGCGAATGACAATCCTTCCTACTCGTCGTGCTGGTGCATATTAAAATAAATTGGATTGACAGTACAGGTCCAAACATTTATTTCGCGTTTAATTTCGCGTTGCGCGCTAACGCCAAGCAGGCAGTGGAGGCTCGTAAATTTATGTTTCAAATATTCCTTAGAGGTATATACGATTTTGCTTGATGATAAACAAAATTAAGCCCCCAAAATAATATAGACCATATGCAAAATTTTGATTACACTGGCAGACTTATTAATTTAAAAAAAATTATATATTTTTTAATTTTAAATTTATTTTTTTATTTTTTTTTCATAAGGCCTTTTTTAAATTTATTTAAAATAAATTACTTTTATTTATTACCATCAACTTAACTAAAAATGAATTTGAATAGAGCAAAAGTATAAAATATTTAAAAAAATTTACAAATTTTGCCTCAAAAACCGCAATAACAGTGCGAAATATTTAACTCTGGAATTTAAATAAACAAAATAACAACAAATCAGATTATGCGAAAAAGGCACTCTGATTGTCATTATCGGTTAACATTAGGATTTTCAACAATTGGAGAGATAGTTCGTTAACCCCCACCCCCACGCCGCCTCCTAAGGGACAAATCAAAAATCACTAAGGGTTAAATGACTTAAAATGGTCTTAACTACTCCTGTACCAAGTGGCTTGCTTTTAACACAAAATGCAGTTTTCTCTTAAAATATCAGTTGTACCGCTAGTACTATTAACAAAATTTCCTCTTCGTTTTCAACAGTTTGAGTTGTCCGATTACTACCCCTACCTTAAAATTTTTGTTTAAAGCTACCCGTTTTCCGAAGACGATATTCAATACTTGTTGCAAATGTTTGGTGATTTGGTATACGACGGTTAGAAAATCTTTCCATGTAAACCCTAACACTTTGACGTCCATTTTCTTGGCAAAACCCGTACACCAAAAGCATGTCAACTTTTTCGGAGTTCGTATAGTTGTCCATATTTACCGTAATAGTAAAAGATTTTAGAAGTTAAAAAAAGTGTTCAAACTCTGACATCAGTTTGTCAACAGAAATATTAAATGTCATAGCAACACAAAAACATAATGAAAACACCAGCAAACAATGTTTAGTAATAACTTCTTATTACAATTAATAAAATATCTTGCCCGAGCACCTAATAGAAAATTATTTTTTCTGGCATAACCACTTATCCTAGCAAAATTTTGCAAGAGATGAAAAATCTTCTAAATACATTGTTTTACCAGAAAATGGTATTTAATTTATTATCAATGGCATAAAAAATTAGAGGATATAGGTACATATGACGTCACGTGTATAATTAGGCGTGTTGTTAAATTCATCAGATGGTTTAGCGCTGAAATCTATCGTGACGTCACACTAGATTACCGCTAGTTTTATCCTTGTCCATATACTACTAAAATAACGGCCATCTTTCTTTAGCGCTCTTCCATCAATTAATTTAAAAACGGATTGATGAAACAGCGATTAGTGCGCACGATTCATCGATGAATTTAACAACACGCCTATACTTTAGGTTAAGTAGAGTGGATAACTGTGCCAACAGCAAACGTCATTTTATAGCCCCAGACTCATCACCAAAAATTATTGAAATTGACTTGCACGTTTTTGAAAAATTAAGAAAAAACCCAAATTTTTTAAAATCTTTGAAGCCCCCTGCAGGCTAATTGAAGCAATTTTGGGTATAGGTAAGTTCACTTTAATAGATTTATTTTGACGCCCGGAGTCTGTCATCAAACGTTGTACACGTATTTTCCGGACACCCTGTATAAACAGGCGTTAATACGCAAATCAAAAATATGCTTTAAACCGAAATAATACAACACTCAAATCTACCATGGAGTAGCCCAATTAAAGTAGTCCCAAAAAAATTAGATTCCTCAGGCAAGCGCCAGCGAAGAATTGTTTGCGACTTCAGACGTCTAAATGCCATACTGTAGATCAGGGATCTCCAAACTACGACCCGAGGGCCACATCCGGCCCGCGGACAGATTTTGTCCGGCCCGCGGAGAGCTAGCATACTTGAAAACTCCTTTTAGAGAACAAATAATTTTTATGTCAAATTAAATTTAGTTTACTGAAGTATTCTAATTTTATGTTGAATAATTATTAATATGACATCTACATTGATATGGTCAGGGGCTAACTCCGCTAACTCATAACATTCTTGTAGGCTTATTGTTATTGTTTTTGTGATAAGTTGGATAAAGAAACACAGAATTGTAATGAGTAAAGACATGTATAATATGCAGAAAATTTAACTTCAGTATATAATAACTAACAAATTATTGAAATGAATCCAACTAACATTTTATACATTTTAAATAATCACATAACTTATAACAAACATAATGACATATGAAATACTAATGAGATTTATGTAATTGAGATTTTCCACTGACAATAGTTTGTAGTTGTGGAAAAATTTTACTTGTACCAATTATTAAAAGAGATTTAAGATGCTCATAAGTTAATTTCGATCTGTAAACATTTTTTGTGTACTTCATTTTGGAGAAGGTTTTCTCACACAAATAAGTAGTACCAAAAACAGAAAACAGACCACGAGCAAATTTATGCAAATTATCAAATTGTGTCAGTGGAAGACTCTTATAAAATTCCAACAAAGATGAGTTTTGATATTTGTTCTTAATTATATCACTGCATTGTAGATCAGTCATTTCCATTTGAAGTTCCGGGGCTAGGGTTTCAATGTCAGTATCAAAAGGATTCTGAAAAATCTTAATTTGATTCGCAATGGCATCAAAGTCCGAGAAACGAGTATCAAAATTTATCTTCAAAGCACTCAAAGTTTCGATTCCAAAATCGATAGGAAACTCAGTCTCAGTAGTGTGGCTGAATATTTCACATGTTTTAAAATGTGAAAAACATTTACTTCGTAGTTGTGATTGAAACAGTCTCAATTTCTTCCGGAATGATTTGATATTAGTGTATAAATCTGGAAGATGCTGGTTTTCTCCTTGCAATCCCAAATTCAGTTCGTTCACATGTTTTGTCAAATCAACATAGAATGCTAACGTCCACAGCCATGCGTTGTTTTGTAATTCAGTAAGAGGGCGATGCTTTTCATTCAAAAAATTTCGATCACTGCTCGAAGTTCAAAAAAGTGCTGAAGGACTTTCCACAACTAAGCCAGCGTACGGCAGTATGATAAGGTAAGTCAGTTTCTCCAATCTCTTCAATAAATTGTCGGAATTGTCGGTGATTTAGCCCAAAAGATCTGATAAAATTAACAGTTGATATGACTGGTTTCAGAACGTCAGACATATCCAAACATTTTCCGCACAAAGACTGTTGATGAATGATACAATGTAAGACTAATGGTTTTGAACCACCGTCATTTTCTACAGCCTTTGACACAAGAGCGACCACTCCTTTATCTTTCCCACTCATGTTTTTGCCTCCATCAGTTGTAATACATTTCAAGTTTTTCCATCGAAGATTCTTTTGATTAATGGCCATTTCACCTCCTTTAAAAATATCTGTACCAGTAGTTATGCCATGAATACTATACATATCAAGAAGTTCTTCGTGCACTTCATAGCTTTTATCTACTCCTCGAATATAAATCAACACCTGAGCAGTATCTGACACATCCGTTGACTCATCCAAGGCCAAAGAAAACCACTCAAAATGTCCATTTTTGTCGAACAGTTGAGAGGATATATTTTCAGCGATGTTTTCTACCCTTCGAGCCACAGTGTTTGCTGACATACTGACAGTTTTTAATAAATTTACCTTTTCAGGGCACATTTCTTCGGCTACTGCAATTATGCATTCTTTGATCATTTCTCCATCGGTGAATGGTTTTCCAGGTTTTGCAATTTCAAGAGCCCCACGAAAGCTGGCACGAGTTGCAGCCTCTTGTTCAGTTTTGACTTTTGTAAATGAAGATTGCTGCGATTTCAATCCGCGCTGCATAGCTTCGAATTTTTCTGTCCGCAAACTTCCTGTATATTTTGAGTAATTTTGAAAATGTTTTGTTTCATAATGACGTTTAATGTTATATTCTTTGAGAACGGCTATGCTTTCATTGCAAATCAAACATAGCGCCTTGTTACTGGACTCAATTACGAAATACTGAATGTTCCACTGATCTTTGAATTTTCTGCATTCACTATCAATTTTTCGCTTCTTTTCCATACTACTAATTCACACACAAAAGCAACAATTCAAATCAAAATACTGTTATAAAGATGTCTTAAACTTAAACACGCACAAACACGTTTTAAGGAGGTATGCAATATTTTATTTAACAACAGTGTCATAGGAACTGACTTGTGGTTGCGCCACTAGCCTTCTTATATATTCCAATTACTGCCATCTAGATGTGAGTGGAAGACACCAGAACTTTCTCGAACCAACGAGATTATTCTGTACGTGCTATTAGAGCCATCTGTTAGCGATAGAAGGTACTACCTATTTCCGCTTGTGTCCACCAGATGTCGTGTCACGTTACTCCTCATGGCTCGTACTCTACGACTAATCTAGAAATTACAGATAATGACAGGAAAATGAATAATATGCAGTGTTGCCGTTTTGCGGACTTTAGTCCGATTTGCAGCCTTTTTTAAACGTTGTGTACTTTTTCGGACTTTTTTTTTCATCAGTGGACTATTTCACTTCTTACCACCGGCAACAATGATAATATGGTTTTGGCCCTCGGAACTTACTGGAGTAATCAGTTTGGCCCTAAGGCTGGAAAGTTTGGAGACCCCTGCTGTAGATGATAAATTTCCTTTTTTAAATATTTGGGATATTTTAGACAAGTTAGGAAAAACACAATAATTGATGACTTTAGAATTAAAGAGCGGCTTTCACCAAACACACAAGTGGCTTTTTCAGCAGACACAGGACAGTTAGTCCATTGAAAAGTTACATTGAACCTTGCGTTTTTTAGAGGACGCAATTTTATTGTTGGGATGTGTGATTGGGGTCACTAGGAGCTTAACTCCGAGTTTGTGGGGTTGCAACCCTTGTCCCGCGGCCGCCATATTGGAAAAAGGGATGCAAACACCTTTTTCGCTATATCTCTCGAACTATCCATCCCACAAAAATTTTGTTCGCCAACTAGAGTGAGCAAAGATGGATCCACTTTCCCTCTGAGGAATAACGCTGTACCGATAGCTAACTCAGGATGTTTCTCCATAATTTTAATAAATTTCCGTTTACCCATATTATAAACTGCTGATGTTGTGTCATCCTAAGAAAGCATGGAGAAACAGCAAATGCTCAGCCATAACATCTCCATATATAAAACTTGAAGGGCGCGTTAGAAATTATTGTAAAAAACAAGAATATTTTAAGTTGTATAGTAAGAAAAAAGGTAATTTTTAGGTAATTATTAATATATTAATGTTAAGAAAAATATTAAAAACAATGTATGAAAATAAAAAATTAAGGCAGACGTTTCATAGTTACCGGATTATTGCGAGTAGTAAGAACTTGGTCGACTTTGGAACGCCCATAAACTCCTCAATTCCAAAAAAAATATTTGTTGGAAAATGCTCCATAAGATTTGTCTGAGGTCATTTGGTCGTGAAAAAAAAATTAAGAAGGTATATAACAAAAAAAAAATTGTTGGGAAATTTTCTCATATTTTTGTTAATAACTCTTTTATTTGTAATTTTATTTAATAAAAATATCTAGATGAAATTGTAGACAACGCAATTTGCTACAAATTATGTTCTTACAAATTTTTGTGGGATGCATAGTTCGGGAGATATAGCAAAAAAGGCGTTTACACTCCTTTTTCTAATATGGCGGCCGCGGGACAAGGATTGCAACCCCACAAACTTGGAGTTAAGCTCCTAGTGACCCCCATTACACATCCCAACGATAAAATTGTGTCCTCTAAAAAACGCAAGGTTAGCCCAAAAAAATGTAACATTTTAATGGACTAAGTACGAATATAAACAAACGTCTTTCGGATTAAAAAATGCTTCGGCAAAATTCCAACGCATTATAAATAACGTATTTCGCGGATTTTCAAATGAAATATGTTTGTTTTATTTAGATAACAGCATAATTTTTGAATATGTTTTATAATTTTGCGACGGATTCATGTTTTAATATGTTTTTGTTGGTATAAGTAACCTGAAAAATTTCTAGTGTGCTCAGCCCTATTTACCTCTAGGAACTGGCAGAACCCCTGAAACAAAAAAAAGAAAAACCTCAAAAAAACCCACATAATTTAAAACACTTTACTACGTTTTAGTAACAGGTCTGCCACCGTTTCAAAATTACCTGAAATAAAAATTAAAATAGGAAATAAAATTAAATTAGTAAAAATTTCTTTATAAAATTTAAGAGATTTTAAGAACTTTTCTTTTTATGTCTGACGTTTTGTCAAAAATGAATTATTAGTTTATTTGGACTGGTATATAATTTTCAAATGGACAAAAAAGGGTAGTGTGTTAATTGATTTTAAATTTACAAGAAATTACTTTAGCATCAAGGATAGGTATCCATGTATTATTTAAATTATCACTTATCTTTATTTATTATTATAAATGCACTTCTTTATATTTTACACTTTTTTATATAAGTTTTCTTTGCTAAAATACTAAAAGCATTTTAGTTTATTATGTTGGTTTTTAGTAAAAGTTCTACGTTCTTTTATGCATTTGACCAACGGTCTGGAAGTTTCGACTATATACAATTTATTACATTAACAAGGGATTTTATAAAAATCATTTTTTGTGTTTTCATTTATAATACATCGTTTTGTTTTAGTTACTTCACATCTTATAGCGTTTTTTGTTTTAAAGATAGTACAAATATAAAATGTATTACCTATTTGTTAAATCCAAATAAAGTTATTGTTATGTGATGAGCCAGATATGTATGGTAAAAAAAAATTTGGTTGTTTTAATTTTAAAAAGCATTTATTTGTGACAGCAAAAGATAATAATTTTAAACCAAAATTTCTGTTGAAAATGAATTTTCATGGTCTTTGTTATGACCAGAGCAAATTCTTTAAACTCTATAAAAGATACTTTTTACAACTCCTTTTCCACCATTATTGGGTGATTAGAGTTAAAATTTGGGGATCTGTTTGTACCTGTGGATTTCTGTAAATTCTAGTTTCAAAACACATTTTTTTATTAGAATATAAAAAAAAAGTTGTGATTTTTTTTCTGAAGGGGAATAGTAAGTTCTTGTGTATTAAGCATGTTAAAAATTGTTTATACAATCTTCGCCATCTTGATAATTTGAAACAATGTCATCTAGATATCTTCACCAAACTAACGGTTTATAATAATATGGTATAAAATTGGATATAAAATTTTTCATAAGAATAGTTTGTTTATAAAAGTCAGTGTTATATTGGAAATATGTTGCTTTTACGTAAAAGATCAATAATTCGAGACTGGAATTTATGTTAAGTTTGTCTTTCTCCAAGTTGGACAACATTCTTTAATTAGTTCTTAATTATATTTAATGTTTTATCTACAGGAACATATGTAAACAAACTAAAAACATTAAAACTTACCATGGTGTTATTTGGGTCTATGTCAATGCGTGTTAATTTTTCTAAGAATTGTTGAGAATTTTTAATGTATTAGTCCAAATTATTTACTGTAGGATCCAAAACAGTAAGCAGAAATTCTGCTTAAGGATAAGTGAGTTTATACAAGTAAATATGGGACGTAATGTACATCAGGTTTGTGTATTTTTGGTACTCCATAAAAGTGTTAAATACTGTTATGGAGGGCAAGTGTACATCTTCATTTATCTGTGAAGCGCTTTTTAAGGTTTTTTAAAATGTTATATATTTGTCTCTTAATAGGTTCAGCTAAGTCATTGTTTATTTTTATACAATTACCTTTATTCTAAAAAGACATTATTTTATTATTATAGATAGTAAGTTTTAATATTGTTAGTTTATTTACAAATATTGTTAAAAATAAATTAGAATCTGATGTCCACCTTGGTGCAAGAACCAACCTTAACTATAACTATCTTTTATCTACAAACTTTTGGTATGGCCATGGGTTTTATGGAAAATTTTAAATTTAATTTTATACAATATTATCATTATTTAGTTTGGTGGAGATAGATGACATTTTTTCAATTTATCAACAAGACATAATTTTAACCACACATTAATATACTAAAAACCCACTTTTCATTTTACTTTTTTTAAAACTTTCTTTTTTTGATATCTTAATAAAGAAAGACGTAAATAATTTTAAAACTAAAATTTACAAAAAACCTACACATACAAACAGATACCTAAATTTTAAGTCTAATCACCCAATAATGTCATAAACGAAGTTAAAAAGTCTCTTTACTGGAATTAAAATAATTTGTTCTGATCAAAATAAAGAAAATTAAAAAGACTTTTAAAAAATATGTAACAACTAGATCAAAATAATTATCTGCTTGATTTAATAAATTTATGCTTTTTTTTAATTTAAAAAACCAAATTTAAGACAAAATCAAAAAAGACCTAATACAAATTTATTTTTGTCATATATTTTTGGCTTATCAAATAAAATTTAACGAATAGGTAATAAATTTAATATTTAAACTATCTTTAAAACATAAAACACCATTAGACCTACAGTAATAAAAACAAAACCATACAATATAAACGTAAACGAAAAAAAAAAATGTAATAAATTTTACACAGGGGCAACTTTTTGACCATTAGCCAGACGCTTAAAAAAAATATATAAACACAATTTTACAAATAAAAAATCTGTCATCCCGCATTCAATTCCAAACACATAATAAACGCTTTCAATATTTTAGCAAAGAAAACTTGTTTAAAAAAACGTTTAATAAAAAAAGTGGATTTATAATATTAAATAGAGATAAATGTATAGCATCAATACCTGTTAATTTAAATAATACATGGTCACCTTTGCTTGATGCTTAACTAATTTTAGTTAAACTTTAAATCAATTAACACAATACCTTTTTTTTTAAATTATAAATATATCAGTCAAAACAAACTAATATGTCACTTAAAACAAAATGTCACAAATGAAATCTCCTAAATTTTATAACTAAATTTTCACAAATTTTATTTTAATTTCTATTTTAATTTTTATTTAAGTTATTCTTGATAATGGTGGCAGACTTGTCACCGAAACTTAGATAAGGGTTTTAAATTTATTGGATTTTTTTGGGGAGTTTATTCTTTTTTCTGTTTTAGAAGTTCGTCCAGTTTCTAAGGGAAGCTGAGCACAGTCATTCTCTGAAATCTGTCCAGGCAAGTAATTCCAACAAAAACATATTAAATTATAATGTTTCTACATATACAAGACTTAAAGCAATTTGGGTAAAATTTTACTTTACGGTCACCACGCCGATTTTCATAAATTTTTTGCATACAAATCTAAAATCAGTTTTTTTCGGGCAACCTGTGGTTTTTGAGTTTTTAGGCCTGCAAGTGGACTAACCTCAAAATGGACATTTTTTCAAAATTCCTCCTTCTTAAAACTGATTACCACCAAAATGGAACATACACTGATTGGGCACTTATATATTGAACGAATACACTAAAATTTACAAAAGTTTATTGCTTATTTTTAGTAAAAAACACCCCAAACAAATCCAGTTTTTTATATCTTTACAACTTATTTATGAATCAGGCCATCAATTATACATCATATATCTTCTTACAACGTACAGAAAAGTGGATTCATTTGAGATCATTTTTACCTAAAATATACAATAGATTATTGTTACTATTAGTGTGTTTGTTTAATATATAAGTGCCTAATCAGTGTATGTTCCAATTTGCTGGAAATCAGTTTCAAGATGGGAGAATTTTGATGTTAGTTCACTTGGAGGCCTCATAACTTAAAAACCAGAGGTTGATGGAAAAAACTAATTTTAGATTGGTGATCAGCGCCCCAAAAAAAACACCGTATGCAAAATTTTATAAAAATCGGCGTGGTGTCCGTAAAATAAAATTTTAGCGCAATTTGTGAACGCCTACGTCAAGCAAATCTTAAAATTTAATTTTATTAATCGAAATTTTTACATAAAGAAGTAGATTATCTCAAACATAAAATAATTAAAAAAGGTGTTAAACCCAACCCCGATAAGATTAGTGCGAAAAAAAATGTTCAATACCAAAAACACAAAAATACATTTTAGGATTTTTAGAAAACAATAAGATATTATTTTGTAAAAAATTTGGCAAACATTGCAAAACTATTAAAATTATGTTTAGAAAAATGTAAAAGTAGAGCATTTTTCAGCTATTTTACAAGTATTTAATTATTTTAAAGATTTATTAGTAAACGCAGTAATTTTAAAGTACCCAGATTTTGCGCAACCATTTGTATTAATAACTGACGCTTTAAAAATTGCATTATCAATAGTTTGCGCATCTCGAACGTTAAACGAAACAGAGAAAAGGTACTCGACTTTTGAAAAAGAGCTTCTTGCCATAGCTTGGGCATGTAAATATTTTAGGCCATATCTGTTCTCAAGAAAATGTCAAATACACACAGGTCATCGACCTCTAGTCTGGGTATTTTATCCTAAAGAACCAAACTTAAAACTCGTATATTGAAGATTAAAATTATAAAAATTTGATTTTACTATCAATTATTAAAGCGGAACAAAGAAGACGCATTAACACGCATAAATTTGAACGCCCAATCTACACAAAATAATCCCGGCGATATTAATAACGGCACTGATAAATTTCTTGAAGAAAGCTTTGATCAATTAATTACAAATTAAAATCTGGAAAAATGTTTAAATTAAACCCCCTAATGTAAGACCAACTGATACAGCATATAGCACTGACGCAAACGAAACAATCTCATAATTTAATTAATATTTTGGATAAAATAATCAATAAAAAATTAAATCAATTATTGTCAAAAATTCTCCACACAACACCTATGTAAAAACTTACTATAAGAACTTTAATGGAAATGGGATAATACATGCGATATTTGACCCTAATATTAATTACACATTTTTTAAGAGAGCATCAAAAAGGTAAAGTTACCTACATACATTTTGTTGCAGAAACCTATCTGACAACATAAAAGCTATTTTACCATAGCCATAGGAAGGCTTTTTCTTCTTCCTGGGAGCCGTGTTTCACAGGCAGCGCAGCCTCTTGGGATTTTTGTGCCTAATCTCCCATTGTCTTTTATACCAATCCTTCAATTAATCTTGTTCCTTTTACAATTCTGTTTAACCCCGAGACTGGTTGGTTGATATATTCCTGTGGGCTCATTTTCGGTTGCCCAAATAATACCTGTTTTTTGTGATTTAGCGCTTCACATTCACACAGTATGTGGTAGGCTGTTTCTTTCCCCTCGTCGCACATTCTGCAACTTGGGTCCCCATTGTATGAGTATATCTTGTGTAGGTGTCCCCTTAGGTTATATTGCCCTGTTAGCAACCCTACTGTTATGCGAAGTCTTTTCCTACTTTATCTTAGTAGTTCTTCCTTTGTTCTTGTGGATGGGCCCCTTACGAAGCTTTTTCCATGTCTTACTCTACTGAGGTTTTCCCAGTATTCCTCGTGTTGGTTTCGGATCCACTCCCTGGTTTGCCCTCGTGCTGTGGTTTTGGTCACTCCAAGGGCATGTTATGGTGTGGATGATCCATGTCTCGCTAGCTCATCCGCTTTATCGTTGCCTTCTATTTCCGAATGTCCTGGTACCCACAGGAGAGTTACCCTGTTGCATTCTCCCAGGACCTCCAGTTCTTTTTGGCAATAGCTGCCTATTGCTTACATTTCTTTATTATTTTTTATATTATATAAAAAAATCTATTTTTGCCAGTAAAATTCCCATATAATCTTGGCAACACCGCTGACGTGTAAATCAAATATCTTTTTATCAATCTAAAAATAACTAAGCAAACAAAGACAGTTGCGGAATTCTAGCGCAAAGAAAGCCGACTCGTCGGCATGGCTACGTGAACTCGTGATGGCGTAGCGCATCCAATAAAGGCTCAAGATTTAGCGCGCCAGAAAACAAGCTCATAAAATATAAGAAAGAAGAAGAGGTCGGTTTGCGAAGCCTGTGCTCGGAAGACGAGGGACGGTCAGTACGGCTGTCTTTGGGGTTGGAATAGCAACTCGCAGCTGGAAAAGTTTTTTTCTTTCGATATGAACACGTAAAAATTATCTTTTATTTTAGGTAGATTGTCAAAATGTTCTCTTAAGTTTATGATAGAAAAATAGTAGTTTTTCTATGGTAATATACAGGGTTAGTAGAAAAAACCGGAACGGTCAATTATTTCAGCAACCATCAAACATAAATTGACCAAATTTTGAACGAAGGGGTAAATGTATATGATAAATTTAAAAATGTTACTAGCAACGTTACCAAATTTATAGTTTTCTCTGTAGGTGAGAGAATTTTTAAATTTTAAATGGAACACCCTAATTTTTATTTTTGCAATCGATTGCCCTTATTAATCCTATTATCACCTGATATTATTGTTTTTTTATGCCTGACAATTTAGGAGATATGGCCTCTCGCTTTTTTCCTTATAAGTAGGGAACTGTAAAAACCCTTTTAAATCGTTGTTATTTCTAGTAAAAATATATGATTTATCTCCAATAACAATTAAATACACTTACAAAATTTGCTAAAAACCTATTAAATAATATAAAAAATAATTCTAATTATATGACTAAATAAACAAATACTTTTATACGTCTATTAGCAAAAAAAAATATATATATAAAATCAAAATAACCAGATTAATCCAAGTTACGGGAAAATCAAAATAAATTAAATAGTATAGAAAATGAAGCATTTTGGCTCGGAATTTTTTTGTCCTACATGGATTAACCTGAAATTTTTACAGAAGGTAAGGACTAGCCCAGGGATTAAAGCTTATATCATGCGAAGGGGCGCTTTTATCCTGGGGGTAGTTGCCACCCTATTTTGTGGGTGAAAATTTTTATCACATTTTAACTACAGAAATCGATGAAGATAGTAAAATGTTCTATGCATTTTTTTCGTAAAACTGATATTTTTCAAGTTGCATTTTATCAAAAAAACTGTAAAGAGCAAAATTGTAGCTTATAAAAAAACTAACAAAAACTTTTTTTATAATTTCTCCACAACCAATACGGACCAAGCTATGTCTTGTTAATGGTTAGCTTTTGTTCGTCAAATGCTAAATTTAAAAAATTTAAAGTCAAATAGTGAGAAAACTTTGCATTTTTTGATGAAAACCTATAAAGTATTTTTTTAAGTATATAATAAGATCTTTCTTTTAAAAGCAAAACAAAGTCTCTGGCAAGAAAATTTAGCGGGTTATGATAAAAATAAGGTAGGTTCCTACTTTTCTATACGAAAAAATCAGTGAAAAAACCCTTCAATTGCCATTTTAATTAAAATGAATCTTTTTTTTAACCGTCAAGCACCACCTTGGACTCAATTCTTTTTAAAACTAAGAAATTTCAAAGAATTTAGTTTATGTTTCCTTGTAGCTCTCCAAAAATATTATAAAAAAAACTTTCTATCATTAAAACTTAAGGAGCTATGTTTAAAAAACCAATCATTTTTTTTTCTAAAAGTTCAAATAGCCCACTTTGAAGCATAATAATAATCTACATAACCGGTATACTTTATACCTTTACCGGTATAATTTTTGTATGTCATACTACTATTTTTTTGCTATTTATAACTATAAACTTAAATTATAAGAATTGCAATGTTGTTAGGGGTCGTTTTTAAGGATTGAAAATTTGCAAAATAATGAAAGTGGTAATATTTTAGGCAGTAATATTTTAATTAATAAATCTGCCAAGCTATTAATTTTTTTTTGGGTTTAGTCTACAGGTTAAAAAATTGCGAGGTTTTCCAATTTTTTAAGCTTCATTTTCAGGACTTTATGTATTATTAAATCATTTTTATTAACAATTTTTTTGTTGTAAATCTTATAAGGGGTGATTATTTAAAGATAAAGTTATTGTAGTTCAATATTTCTTATACCGTAAACTATTTAAATAATTTTTTTCTACAATATTAGCGTCATTAAATAATTTTAAGATAAGAAAAACAATTTTTTTGTAATTTCGTTATTAAGGGTAATTTTTAAGGGTTAAAACGTTACAAATATAATGTAAGTTATAACTCACAACACAAAAGTATATTTGTTCTACATATTTGGCTATGATGTTAATTTACATAATGTATATTTCTATGCTTTTTTAATCTTTAAGCATAAGGGGTGGTTTTTACCCCTAAAACCATAATTCAAGCATATATAAGCTTTAATCTAAAAGGTAAAAGCAACTTAATTTTAAATTTTCAGAAATATTGAAACTGTACGAAAAAATCCGAAGGTCAAACACCTTTTTTTTCCCACACACTGTACTAAAAAGAATTATCTTCTAATCAAATTACGATTTAAGAAAAAATTTATTTATACATTTCAAAATAGAATTTCAAATATAAGAAAGACCGCACCAAGGAAACGAACATTAATATTTTCGTATACATGTAGTGATTAATCAAATATCGATGAAGAATTCAATTATATTTGATATTTTTGAAAAAAGGGATGTAACTCTTTCTTAACTCTCAACTTATAAAAGAAATTAAAAGACTTATAGAACAGTTACTAATAGATTTATTGCCTACTTTAAAAAAAAAATTAAATTTGAAAAAATTATCGAAACTAGGAGTTATTTAAAAAACAAAAATAATGATTACTTTGATTTTAAATTAACCATAAGTCGAATCAGATGATTATCATTATTATCAATTATATTCATTACCAATTTCCAGCCATCATACTTCTGAATTTTACCTGAATACCACAATAACCTTACTTTAAACTTAGCAATACTAAATACATTTATATGGATCAAGTTTGCACCCAGTTACTACGCAATGAATATCTCTGCAAAGAAGCCCATAGACCCTTCATAAGCACCAACCCTCCATGTGCCGTACTAACCACAACCCTCCATGTGCCGTACAGCTGATATCCTATCAATCAAACACCACTACATGTCGAGCATATATAACTGATGGAATATGAAGGAATTGAATTGTTCCGATAGACAGTAAAAATTTAAAAGACAATGCGCCTCTGGTTGGTTTTCACCTGAGTAAATCACCCAATAAATGCCGCTCAACCTATAAAGGCGTTTTATTGCCAATATTAAACCTATCACAAAATTATCATTAAAAAGAAGAAATAATCTACAATTCATCCACATTGGATTTGGATAGATGAGATATTTCAGCCATACTTCAAGAACAAAATAAACAAATCAATCAACTAACGAATCCAATATCAATGGATCGAATTAGTTTTTAAACAATTGGAGTAAATAATATTATTATAATTTATTCTTTTATGATATTTAACATTTATTATTTTAAAAATGTTAATATTTTTTGTAAAACCACATATTAGGGTATGTTTTTAGCTAAGGGTGTATCAGTTATATTCCCATGAGAACCTATATCAGCAAACATATTAAAGAATCATTTTAAGAATTCATCTTTTTTACAAATACATTTTTAATTAAGATCCTACTCTAAATCTAAAAAATTGTTTTTTAAAAACCTTTTTTGGTTTTCCCATTATGTAAGTAGCGACAGAACATGTAGAGATTTTTTATAGTTTATTTTGATTTTTGGGAATATCAAATTAAAAGTAAAATTATTTGATTTTGTCCAGAATATTATTTTATTTTTTTATATATTATTTTTAAAAATTATAATTTTTTTTATAGATTATTAGGAAGAGCTAGTCTGCTCTTGCAATAATAGTAACAAAAAACATGAAAAGATGTAGAGGTGTTGCTTTTTTGTGCAAAAAGTACAAAAAAGACTTAAATAATATTTTTAAGATAAGTTAATACGAAATATATATTGACATTTTTTTTTTTGCAAATAACCATATTATTACATAACAATTAATAATAATTGCTAATTTGCTATATCGTATATTTACCTAAATTAACTATTGGTAATATTATTAGTAACTAAATTGTAGCTCTTAATTTGCCTGTTATTGGTTAACATAATATTGGAGCAGAAATTCTGCTTTATATATGATTTTTTTTTTACCTTCCCGTGCTCTTTGTGCTTAAAATTTATAATCTAAACAGCGCATAACAATGTGCCTGTAATATTTGTATTTAAAGTATTTTTATTTTTAGATGAAATCTTTATATCCAATTTTATATGAAATAACTGAGAAATTAGTTAGGTTTATTGAAAATCATCCAACAGTAACCACAGATGGAATAGAAACTAGAACATTAACCAAAAGATTTACTTTGGATAACGTGGCCAAAGCAGCATTTGGTGTTGATGGAAAATCTTTTGAAAGTTGTGATAAAGTATCAGAGTTTCATGAATTAGCAGATCAATTTTTTTCACCTGGTACCTCAACTGCAATTTTAATGTGGATATCCATTATATTTCCCATATTTAAAAAAATGTTTTCTTATAAGTAAGTATAGCACCATAATATAAAATTTTATGAACACTATAATTTCAATTTTAGTTTTTTATTTTTATTTAAAAGAATTCCTATATTTTTAACTTTATTTTAAAAAATACTTGGTATTTGCATACCGTACCGTAAAGAGCGAGAATGTTTACTTTTTTGTGGTTTGTTGTTTTTTTTGTTTTAAAATAATTAGTTATTTAATGATATAACATATTCTTGCTTAAGTTGTTTGTATCTGGTGTGACATTACGGCACTTTTTTTTAATAATTATTATTTTAAATTCGACCCTTTCATAGGATTCGCGTTTCTTACTGTAATTTTCACTTTTTAAAAATCAAAATAGTTATTACAAGTGCGAAAAGTGGTACTTTTCCGCACGCGACTGCAGATGCACCAACGACACAAAACAAAGTTCGGACAAACCGTCAATGGCGGAAAAGGCACGTTCTACATGTGTTACGTACAAACTTTTTGCTACGGTCGGTCAGAAAACGGTCAATTGGGTTTGATTTAAATAATAATATACTGTAATTACAAAAATTATTCTTATTTTGCAAGTATTTTACGTTAATAAGAGTTTTAGATAAGATATTCATTAATTTAAAAAATCGTGCAAAAAAGTAAATATTTAGTGCTAGTAGTCCTTAAAAGATACTTTTAAGGACTACAACTTTTTTTATTTAGATATAAACAGTAAAACAGATAAAATATTACAAAAAAATACTTATTTTAGACTAGGAAAATAGAAAACTAAGAACAAATTAAGCATATTATTAAGATTAAACTTTAAATATTAAAAGTAAATGTGCAACTGGTATTTGTAGCGTACCACAGCTTCACTATAAATTTTTTGAAAGTTGGTTTTTAATTAAATTTGATATATACTTGCTACTGTCTGATATCCTTTGGAACCACATTCTATCGAACGTTGTGTTTGTAGTTGAGTTTGAGTTTGTGGCTGACTTATTATACTGACAGAGCAACTAGGTATGACATTTTCCATTATATTTTCTGACATAACTGGATCCATCCAATCCATCCATTTAAAATATTCTCGTCAATTTTGCTTTTATTCGAGAGGGAATCTTCAATATAGGATGGCGACACTGGTTGACTTTCATCCTCCATGCTATATTAGTGATATTGGTTTTAGAATTCGCCTACAAGATTTTCGAGTACCTTCAAAAACAGTGGCCCGTGTACATTTCTGTATTTTTTAAGCCAAGGTACCTAGCAATGTTAGATGGTATTTGTGTTAACACCAATGCTTTGATTGGTGCATAATTCGCTTCTATAAAGTAGAAAAAAGCTTTCTTTATAGATTATATATGTATTTATGTACATATATATTTTTTTTTGACAAAAATTGTTTTGTTTTTCAATTTTTTTTGAGCAAACCTAAAAAAAATAAGGAAAAAAAAGGGGTTGCCGGCGGCTTCAAACGTAAGAAATTGATTAGTTATGTTATCAATTTCTTACGTTTCAAGCCTCTAAAATAGCTGTAAATTCATCAAATATTGCTCGGAGAACAATTTTTTATGGGACAAACCTTTTTTTTGCGTTTTGCTTAAAAAAAATGAAAAAAAAAACAACTTAGTCGAAAAATTTTATTTTGACGACTCCTACCAGTGCGAGTTACACAAAAAAACTCTGAAGCAAATTCAAAGGGCGTGAAATATGCCGTAAGGTCCATCAAAATAATTAACAATATAGTAAAAAGTGGCTAAGCATTAGAAAAAAAATACGTGCATTTTAAATAGGAAAAATTCAAATTTAAATTGTAAGTACTCAAAATTAATATTAAGAGCTGATCTTGGAATTATTTTTTTCTACATGTAGATTGAAATTTTGCTTGGGCAGCGGAAATGAATCACCCTTATATACAGGTGTGGAAAGTTTAAAACCGAACATGGACGTGTCGCAAGTAAAACAGAGAAAACAAATTATCCACCAAAACAGAGGGAGATCAAATGTAAACTAAGGCATACGGGCCAAAATAGGTTAAACTGCGTGCGCTCGATGCAGCTTGTCTTGGGTTGATAAATATGCAGGCGGGAGCGGGCGGTTGTATGTCCGAGTCAAGAACACTAAGGCTGCATCCACACTATTAGGTCGATCACAGTTCGTTTGCGGTACGATCTCGGTCTGGTAAAATCTAATCATGTTCCTATTAGACAATCTGACCCAGTTCACGATTTAGCCTTGAACCGTATATAATCGAAGTCGGATGTATTTGGCTCATAATTATTTATAAAATAAACGTTAAAGTATTTGGTTGCTTGTAATATTCGCGGCCGAAGAATCTCATATAACTTTTTGATTGAAGAATTGGCGGTTATATCTTTGATTTTTGATAAAGAAGATAATATTATCAACGTAAAAAAAAAATGAAACAAGGAAAAATATGTGGGTGCATTTAAGTTTACTAAAACGTATACCAAAAGAAGAATAGTGCACCCCTTATTCTCATTTAATTAATAATAAAGAAATTTGTTTACAATTCTGTCTAAATTAATTGGAGTACGTTCAAAATGATTTTAAAGAAAATCACCCCAAAAATAGTAACAAGAAACACAAAATTTCGGGAAGCGATATGTACATTAATTACATTTGATGCAATTGTCGCTTCAACGGGTAGTAGCTAACTGAACCAGAAACAAAAAAACATTTATACTAATAATGCATGTCGTGACAAATTCAATCTTGCCCAAACAACATTTCTTCAAGACTGATCGCGACTGAAATGGCATTCGACCGGAATTTGACTGGTGTTTCGGTAAAATTGCGTATTTTGTTTGAAATATCCTTTCTAAAATTTGTTGAATTCTCAAGGTTTCCTTCAGCGACTGATGTAGACCTCCAGCCTCTAAGACGTTTAATGTTGGATATTTCTCCGGAGTTTTCGCGTAATGTTGCAGAGGACCGGCGAAAGCTATGCCCAGTATACAATTCCGGGTTAGGAAGTTTGAGAGAGGCCGCTATTTTCGATGGTATTTTTCCGAAGGTATTAATGCCGATACATGGTACTGTACACACTCCGTGTTTATAGTTCACAAAATATCGTCTATGTGGTGTTGTCGGCTTTCTTAAACTGGCATACTTTCTATATAGATTCCAAAATTTTCCATTTTTGGCATCTCCAGAAATGACAAAGCTTCTGGAGCTGTGATTTAAGTCTGGGATGTGTATTAATACTAAATTTTCTTGGTCTTTAATATGGTCCAGATATATTTTTGGTAACTCCTCTTTACGACAAGCGCCCACTAAGGCAAATATCATAGCCACTTTTATATGTACATAAGTATCATCTGGCGCTTCATCCATGAATTTCGATATTTCTTCTTTTAAAAAGACTTTAGCCTTTTTGGGTCTAAAACCAACGCTTTGTTTTTTAAGGTAGGCCGTCACTTTGAAAGACTTGCTTTAATCTATGTTCTTTCGTAGCTTAATGATACATTTTAGCATAGAGTATCTACACCATAATGTATTGGGTTTACATGTTTTTGATAAATAAGAAAAAAAGGCCAGAAAAATCTCTTCTTTAAAATACTTCACATCCTTACTTTGACACCAGCTCTCAAACAAAACAAATTCTTTATCATACCCGTGACAAGACTTCATCGGCAGGATACCTATACTTGCTATTTCTGCTGCTTCAATAATCGATGCTGAATTCGTCGGCGTCAGAATTCACTGAAAATGTTTCTTTAATTTGGTTAAAAAATGCGTGACAGAAAATTAATTTTTGATAGATGCATAAACAATTACTTATTTGCTATGGAATTTTTGGATAATTTATATGGATTTATTAAAAATATGTACTTTCATTTGGTAAATTAGGAATATTTTATTTTACTTAATAAATGTTATCAAAAGACTGCAAAATTACAGCAAAATTCAGTTTCTTCAAATATATAACTATTATAAGCATTAGCTAATTATTTTATAATTAGATACTAATTTTGTGCGGAAAAGTCCCATTTTCCGCAGCAAACTAATTATTGTAACACGTACAGTCATTTTGTTATGGGGAGAAAAAAAAGAGACGACATATTTTTACAATCTAATATATTTATCACAAAAACGTTTTTTTTTTTCCTTTTGTGTTCTGATGCTTTTTAAAACGAAGAGTTGTCGCCCAACATAGATGGGTTCCAGAGTCGCTGGTATCTTATTTCTATCGTCTAGATGTCCTGGTGAAACCTCTCTCCTTATTTATCGCTTACTGCACCCACATTTTCCGGAAAAAACATTTAATTGGGAGTGCAAAAAATGTAATTTTAGAGACATGTGACCCCCTAGTAATTCATAGGTCTTTAAGAGTTCATCTATGAACCTTTTACAGTCTTTATCTTTCTTGTTGCTCAAAAATCATTTTACTACAAGGACAAAATATATCCAAGCTGTCAATCTCTTTGTATTTAAGTGTTCTAAAAAACGAAGATCATCTAGAAGCTTCCTTATCTAAGGTCTAATAAATATGCCTTGCTTTAATTTTACATCACTTAGTTGAGGAAATATTTCTCTTTGGTACTGGAAACCACTACCTTCTTTGTCCATGGCTTTAACAAAGTTTTTCATTAGTCCAAGCTTAATACGGAAAGGCGCTAGCAGCACCTTTTTTGGGTTAACAAGGGGGGCATATTTAATATCTAAAGTACCAGTTTCAAAAAAAGTTTTATAGAGCCAATCCTTTTTACTGTAGCGTTCTTCGGTTGCCCTACTGTCCCACAGACACAAAAAAAACAGCAATACTTTGTAAAACCCCCTTGTAGATCTAGCAAGATATCTATGACTTTTAAATCACCACTGATCCTGTTCATATTTAACACGATTTAATATGGTTGCTAAGTTGTCATAGGTTTCTTTCATTGTCACAGAATGGGCTAAAGGAATAGGTTTTTGGTTTCCATTATAAAACAGGACTACTTTTAGGCTATATTTCGACGAATCTATGAAGAAACGCTACTCGCTAGAATCATGTTCCATATTAAGCTCATTCATTAAACCATCAATATCACAACAGACACATAGCGACCCTTTCATTTAAAAAAAAAATGATAATGTAACATTCCGTTTTCTGTAAAGTTAAACAGTTCACAAGTTCCACTGTTGAAGTTTGGAACCAAAAAGTTCCGATTTTTGTTTTGACAATCCTAGCATATGTACCAAGTCATTTAATTCATTTTGAGTTATTAAGTGAGGTTCACTAGTAGTTAGTAAAAATGTTGGGTAACAACTGGTGTTCTCAGGAAGTTGTGGATTAGATTCTGATAAAGTATTAGAATCAGTGGGAAACACGATGCCCATGTTTAAAGGCGCTATCGGTACAGGTAGTTCCTTGCAATGAGGAACTGGCCGTAGCGCAGAAGGCAAATTTGGATACTCTATTTTGCCTATATGCTTTTTTGAGATCCCTTTTGTTTTAGTGATGCAGAAGTTGCAATTATTTACATATACAGTAGATTCTCTCCACACTATAGGAACAGCAAACGTCATAGAATTTTTCTTGCGATACATCCACTGCACTAAATTAGGGTGACAACGCACACAACAAACATGAGGAGCCCAACTTTTATCTTGATCCCCAATTTGGTACTTAAAGTATAAATAATAGGCTTTTTTAACTTCCTTAGATATAGATCTAGCTTAAGACTTAATAATAAATCCTCCACATAAATAACAAAACTTATCGGCTGGATTTTTGCAACATCGACGACTTAAACGTGCCATTTTATATCAAAATCGACTTAAATACTTGATTGTACTGTAAACGAAACAAAACCCAACTAAACTGCAGATAATAATAAAACTCTTAAAGCTTCGTACAATACTATGAAAATAACTCTGCGGTCTTATGTACTTTCTGGTCCTAAGGCAGGTAAAAATGATTTCGAAAATTGCATTATATATAAAAGAGAACCATGTACTTGAATTAATAACTTCCTGAATGAAACGCAAAACCAGCATTCTCACCGATGTTACAAAAATTATGTCGACTTGTGAGTATCCGGTATGATAAATTTTGAATATTGTTAAATAAGTTATTATTTATATTTTATCTAGTATTTTCTAGATTTTAAAGAGCATTAGTCTTAATAGAATTAATCATAATTATATCATTGGTATTTCTATAAAGATTAGATCCATACCAAATTAGTAGTACAGACTTCAATTCAGTATTAATGTTAGTGTACTAATATCAGTAACTTGGATAAAAAAGATTTTTAAGCTAATTGGGTATTAAATTTATATTTAACTTAATCACCTGCAAAGTCATGACACGGACCTACAACTTAACTCGCGTAGTCATGGCGAATTTTATTCCCATTACGGAGAAGTAAGAAACATAGTGCCGCATAGAATTGTGTGGACAGTTACCCTCTTCTAATTAAACACCGATTAGAGTTTAAAATCTTGATTGTTTAGAAAGAGCTGTGCAACATTTAATTAAAGAAGATTTTTTTTATTTATTATACATTTCCTCTCCTTTAAAACTCAAGCTGTTCCAAATTTTTTTCCCAAAAATTATAATATAATCAAAAATCTATAAATATAATCGGATGCCTAATTTTAAAAATAATCCCCAGACTTTTTTAAGTTAAAGATTTGCACTTTTCCAATTTCATAAATTCAACAAAAAGCATTTACAAATCAATAATTGTTCGGTAAACCACTCCTATTCAGTAGTTACAAGAACTACAAAAGCGCCCAAAGTAATTTTTACCGGTTGGCCAAATAAGCGAGGTAAGCGGCTGTATCGCAGGACCTGCTCATCTGAAACAATGAATTTTTTATTATTATTATAAATGTGGCCATAAAAAAACTCTGAAAATTAATTTCGAGTACCTAGGATGGCCGCTAGGGGGCGTATTTGTTATAATAGTGCATAAAAGCTTAATTTTCTCCCTTAAAGTCCCAATGAAGTGGGTCTGAAAATATTATAATGGCAATCTACAATCATTTTTAAATGAAAAATCCTACAATAATTTTTTTGGCAGCTGTCAAATAGAATGGTAGGGGAAGGTTTTACCCTTAAAAAGAAAAATGCTTGTAGTGTCAGTTTGACTTGGCCGATTTTACTAAAACAACTTTTGATTAAAAAAGCATTTTTGGAAGTATTTTTCTATAAAAATAAAACAACAATTTATTTGTCCATTGTTCTGCGAGAGGGCGTTGATTTATAACTTACCCTATTTTTTTAAACATCTCTAAAAAGTTATGTGGTCTTGAAAAAGACCTATTGTTGACAAGTTAATCTAGTGTTTTCCTAGATGCTCGAAATGTTCGCCATTTTGTTCCAGACATTGCTCGACTTTCTCTGGTAGAAAATACGGCTTTTACAATTTTCGCCCTTTGCAGGCCATGAATTGCATTGCGAATTCTGAAGATCATATTTTCTTTGGTTGTAGGCCTAGATTAAAAAACGAGATCTTTTAATCGTCCTCATTAGTAGAAATCTAAAACAGTCAAGTCGGGTAACCTGGCTAAAAATTTGATATTATTGCCAAAGACGTCGTTAGAAAATAAAATCATTTAGTAAATTGTAAGTAGGCTTTGAAAACAAAAACTTGTTGGTAAGCAAACATTGGGTTTAAACGTCAAAACGATCATTTTCCATTTTTGTTGTCATTTAACTCAATTTAAAATGCCTATGCGCTATCCAAATCGCAGACATTATGGCAGACGTGTTTTTTCGCGTTTAGTGCACCGATTACTGCCACAATATTATCAATGTTCTAACATATATACAGTTTAATCCTCATGTTAGCACCAGAACTTTGTCCCTGGAATTAGGAATAATGCGAACTACCGTTCAAAATATTTTACAGGAGTATAGGTGCGTATATATTTTTTTAATAAATTTAAAAAATTCTTAAATATTATAGAAGTTAATAGGATTTTATTTTTTTTTTTACTTTCAGACTACATCCTTATTATGTGGTTTTGCACCAAGCCTTGACTGAAATGGATTTCAATAGGAGACCATTGCCATTGCCTTCTGGGCATGGTTAACGAATACCCTCAATTCCTATCTACGAATCTTTGGAGAGACAAAGCTACTGTTAATAGCAATGGTAGATTAAATTGCCATAACTTGCATTACTGGTCTGCCGTATATCCCCATTGGATGCAACAAGCTCAGCATCAAGGACGTCAGAGCGTCAACGTATGGTGTGATATAATAGGCGGTAAAGCTTATTCATACTTATATCGTTCTGACTGAAGGACTTCGATTATATTGCCTCCAATAAATCTTCCTACCGGCCGGTAGACTCCGTCCAGCTGCAGGCAGGGCCGAAGTGGAATTTTTACTTTTACATTGAGAAGCAATTGAAATATTGATAGATAGATATTTTACTAGGTAACTTTTATTACAATTTGAATTTTTAAGGAAATAATATGAATAATATGGTAGTACCTACCTAATTAAGTAAAGGTATAATGAAAACTACTTGGCCTTTTGTGTAATTTGATAAATAGGTACAGGTAGGTAGGTACCTTAAAAATAAATCTCGGTAGGCAAAAATTAATTGTAATAAAAATAAAGGTAAACCCAATATACATTAATTACCTATACCTACCTGAATGTTTTAAAAAGGAGTTTGGGTATATATATGCCCTTAGAACAGTAAATGGCTTAGTATTTTCCAAAATGTGGCGAACGTGGAGTGAATCTGACGATGAAGCAAGCGACAACGAGCAGCAAGCAAGTAGTACAGCAAGCAGCAAGAGAAAGCATCTTTCTGTTGTATATTGCATTTTTAAAAGCTTTTTATTTATATATTTTTTTAAATGACTAAGTAGGTATAATTTATTTTTTTAAACATTGCCATCACGTGACTTTTTGACGCAATGATCAACGACAAGTCAATTATATTCTTTCTTTGTCATTCTCCATAAACATTAAACGACAATATAAACGAAAGCGATGTCGAAAAACGCTATTAGAAAGTCGTCAGTTAGTCACGTGATGGCAATGTTTAAAAAAATAAATTATAGTATCCCTAGGTATATTTTATAAATAATATTTTTGTTCCTATTAATAATAAAATATGTGATTATCAATGTGTTTCTATTTTTTCCTATAAAAAAGTAAATTCCACCCTGTTCCGTTCAAATTTTATAGCAGGTAACACCTGGCTAAAGCGCCGGCCGACAATAGGGGACAAAAGGGTCGTTTATTGGCCTCAAGAAGTCAGAACGATATAAGTATGAATGTTCTTTACATATTTCTTTGACGAGGCACTAAGGGGTAACGTCTTCTTGGAGTTCCTTAGAAATAGACTGCCAATTTTATTAGAAGATGTAAGTCTGGAATTTAGACGCAATGATGGATAGGAAAAGGGAAGCCTGAGGTGGCACTCTGTAAACAAAATAGCGATAGAGATGTGCATCTCTTCGCTATTCGGTAATCTGTATGCTCGGTCGTTCAATTTCGTTGAGATGCGATAATATCCGATGATGCGTAGGGTAAAGACGGAATAGCGACACCTTCCGAGGTGTCGCCTTGAAAGAGATAGAGTTCTGTTTCATTTTATCTTATATATAACATTATATAACTATCTCTGTTGATGAGTTTAATTAAAAAGCAATTTTTGTTTGTGATTTGAGAAAGCCGGTGTTGGAGTTTTAAAGAACATTCTATAATATAATAATATTAATATCCTTTATTTTCCATCAAAATCATTTTTTACAATAGAAAAACTATGTGCAGTGCACAATAAAAATAATATATTTAAAATACAAATAATTATATATACATTTTAAAACAGCAAAAACAATAAATAAAATTAAATTTATTAATTGGTAAGAAATATCTCAAAGGCTCATATAAAAATAATTAAAACCAAATATGTGTACACAAGAACAATTAAAATGAAACAAAAATACTCTTACGCTTCTAGCCTACATAACAATATAAGTTAAAAATATCCTAAAACCTAATATCTATTTGTAGGTGAAAATACTATATTGACTAATTTTAAATGGTTATTGCAAACCTAAAGAAATTAATCCTAACCTTAACTTATTTTGAATAGGCAAAACGTCCAAGAGGCTGCGCTGCCTCCGGTAGTAAATCTAGATGGCTCCCAGGAAAGAACTTATTTTGAAAATTTTTAGTAATAAAAAATTTTGGTATTGTATTGTACATGACTTTAATTTTATAGGTGAAAGGGTATTTTAGTGCACATTTAATAATTTGTTATTATACAGTGTGTCCCAAATTGGTGGGGAATGTATGGGGATCTTGGAAACCACGATAGATAGAAAATCGGTTAAATGGGGAAAGTTTTGGACAATTATGTTAGTAAGTTTATCCCGTTTACTACATGGTTCTATCTATTCAGGTTTTTGAGAAATTTTGAAAAAACCTGAAACATGCATTTTCGAAAATCGGCCATATTTTTTATAAGTGAAAATTTTTCAAATCTGTAAAAACTTCTTCAAAGCAACTTTTTTTGTAGAATATGACCAAGTAGTCAATTTTTATTTTCTACGTTTTGGCTTTTTAGAATCATCATCAACTTTATTTTTTCATATGGACGCCATATTGGATTTTTACGTAGCCAAATAGTGCTTTTTATTCTGATTTCAACAATGTATAACATGTTATAATTTATGAGTTCATAACCTCATTTATTTCAAAAAACAAATATTTTCTCAGTTGGCCTTGATTCCGGCGAACGACATTTTTTTTTTGTAAACAATAAAATATTAATAATTGGCAAAATAGATAAGCTGAAGAGATATTTTACAAAAATGGGAACATAGCTATAACGTTAATATCGTGTTACAACAAAATGTAATTGCGCCCATATGAAAAAGTAAAGTTGATGAATCATCATCAACTTTACTTTTTCATATGCGCGCCATATTGGATTTTGTCGCAGCCAAATAGTGCTTTTTATTCTTATTTCAACAATGTGTAACATGTTATAATTTAGGAGTTTATAACCTCATCCACTTCAAAAAACAAATATTTTCTCAGTTGGCCTTGATTCCGGCGAATGTCATCTAGCGTCATTATCAAGTTAGCTCGGGTACGTTATTAATTTTTTTTAACTTTGTTAAATGATTAATTATTTAAAGAAAAACTTGATATTTTGCAACGTTATTTCCAAAGCAATAGAAATGTTAATATAGCTTCGCAAACGTATTTCGACAATTTTGCTACAAGGCAGCATCCTAAACTAACATACTTTCAAAAACTGGTTACAAATTTGCTTAAATTCGGTAGTTTTAAAAAACCACGACCTAAGAAGTACGTTGAAGAAAATCGACAACGAGATGCTACAGTTAACCAACAATTTAAAGAAAATCCAACATCTTCAGCCAGGGATGTTGGTTAGAGAATTCCACTCACCTAAGTTAACCATTAACCATAGGGTAGTTAGGACTATTTAAAAAATATCGTTAATTTGTTGAGAAATATGGACAACATTTTGAATTTAGGTCGTTATTTTACATCTTCATATTAGTTTGTCCACTTTTCATTGTTTTTGTTTTCTCTTGTTTCAATTAACTTGTTAGGTGTAGTTTTGTTGTAACACGGTATTAACGTTATAGCTATGGTCGCGAAACGCATTTCTGTAAAATATCTGTTTAGCTTATCTATTTTGCTAATTACTAATATTTTATTGTTTACAAAAAAAAAACGTTCGCCGGAATCAAGGCCAACTGAGAAAATATTTGTTTTTTACAATAAATGAGGTTATAAACTCATAAATTATAACATGTTATACATTGTTGAAATCAGAATAAAAAGCACTATTTGGCTACGTAAAAATCCAATGTGGCGTCCATATGAAAAAATAAAGTTGATGATGATTCTAAAAAGCCGAAACGTAGAAAATAAAAATTGACTACTTGGTCATATTCTACAAAAAAAGTTGCTTTGAAAAAGTTTTTACAGATTTGAAAAATTTTCACTTATAAAAAAAATATGGCCGATTTTCGAAAATGCATGTTTCAGGTTTTTTCAAAATTTCTCAAAAACCTGAATAGATAGAACCATGTAGTAAACGGGATAAACTTACTAACATAATTGTCCAAAACTTTCCCCATTTAACCGATTTTCTATCTGTCGTGGTTTCCAAGATCCCCATACATTCCCCACCAATTTGGGACACACTGTATACCAGTAATCTGTATCTGCAATTGATTGCATTGATTTATTTAGTAAACGAACACTATTTGTTACAATAAGTATAGAATTTGCTTTAATAAAATAAAGATAATAGGCCTGCCTATATGCCTAAAAATCATACATAACTGCAAGCAAACATATAAATGAATTATAATTATTGGTTCAGTATCAAACATGAGTTATTAGGTTGATACTTTGGTAATTTCCCATAGCATAAATATAATCTTAATGCAATTAAAATTCCAATTTTACTGCCGTACTTCTAATTCGCTCTGCCATATAATTATTATTATTAAATTCTTTATTTAGCAAATTTTTTAGCTAATCAATAATTTACATAGGAAAATAAAACATAGTTAAAAAGAATTACAATACCTTGCTTAGAGCTATTAAAATTAAAAATTGGTTACTTACAGCGACTTTAACCATTAAAAAATATAAGTATCAATCTTAAAAAAATAAAATTTTAAAAAGAACAACTAACAAAAGCGTAACAGTTTACAAATAAGTCATATTATAAATATACATAACATAAAAGTTAAAAGCACATAAAATCATTAAAAAATAAATAACTTAATGAAATACAATAAAAATACTAATATATACTAATAAATAAATAAATATGGGCAAGCAAATTTTCAAAAAAATATGCTATTAGGCGAAAAAGATCGATAAATCGCGGAAACAATGCGGTTAGAAAGTTGCGTCATGTAGCGAAAAATGTCACTTTTATTCCACATAATTTGTTTCTGGACACGTTTTTTTATAAATTCTTTCTTCGTTTCATCTTTGTACATGCAGCATTTTCCGAACAAAACAAAACAATTTTATTAAAGAAAATTAGACATTTAGACAATAATACAATAAACGAGGTTATGTCGTCCATTCCTCGCTGGTTTATTCGTTCTTTTTTTACGTAAGGAAAGTGGCAAAAGCCATAAAAACGATGTTTTTAGTTCGGTCTATACCAAATATCTCTATCCGATACCACTTCGCGAAATATACCGAACCGGTGTCAAAGCCATAAAGAATTGCTTACCGAGTACCAAATGCCAAAGCGATAAGTATCTCTTCGCTTGCCTATCTCTTTCTTTATCGCTAAATATGAAAGATACAGAGTGCCATCTCAGGTCACCCGACTTGACCGTTTTAGATTTTTACTTATGGGGACGATTAAAAGATCTTGTTTTTCAATCTGGGCCTACAACCAGAGAAAATATGATCCTTAGAATTCGCAATGCAATTCATGGCCTGCCCAGGGCGGAAATTGAAAATGCCGTTTTTTCTACAAGAGAAAGAGTCGAGCAATGTGGAACAAAATGGCAAACATTTCGAGCATATAGGGAGACACGAGATCAACATGTCAACAATAAGTCTTTTTCAAGACCACACATTGTTTCAAAAGGACTCGTTAATTTTAAAAATCATCACGGTGTTAGTGTTACGCCCCTAGCGGACATTTTACAACCTAAAAAATAATAAAAACTGACTATTTGTAAAACGTTCATGGCCCATTTGATCATGATTACTCGTTTATGCGAATAACAATGCGCGTGAGGACGCGCTTCCAGTGCCTTAAGAAAATTTTAAACATTTTTGTTAATAACTACGTTCTAATTGGAGATTTCATTTTGCGGTTTTCACCATTTTTTTTTAATTTTTAGTGCTCTACTTATTATCGTAAAAAAATATATGATTTTATTTAACTTTTTAGAGATATTTAAAGAAATAGGGTAAGTTATAAATCAACGCCCTCTCGCAGAACAATGAAAAAATAAATGGTTGTTTTATTTTTATAGAAAAATATTTTTTAAAATGATATTTAAAAAAAAGTTGTTTCAGTAAAATCGGCCAAGCTAAATTGACACTACAAGCATTTTTCTTTTTCGGGCTAAAACCTTACCCCACCACTTTATTTGACAGCTGTCGAAAAGATTGATAAAAGGATTTTTATTTAAAAATGATTGTAGATTGCCATTATAATATTTTCAGACCCACTTCATTGGGGCTTTAAGCGAGAAAATCAAGCTTTTATGAACTATTATACCAAATACGCCCCCTAACGGCCATCCTAGAAACTCAAAAATAATTTTCACAGTTTTTTTGTAGCCAAATTTTTATTATTAAAAAAAAATCCATTGTTCTCAGATGAGCAGGCCCTGAGATACAGCCGGTTACCTCGCTTATTTGGCCACCCGGTACAAAATAAGCAACAATTCACTTTTTGTTTTCTCTCAAGCAGAGCAGAGATAAACATTTTTCGTCAAAGATCTACATGCTTTAGATTGTAAAATATACGCTTATGATAACAAAAATTTCAATCGAGACTTAAATAATTATAATTTCCAATAATGAATATAATTTTAACCAAGACGTAAATGAATAATGTTTACATCATAATGAATATTATTACAACACATACTTTGATGTTACCCAAAACAAATAAAATGTAACACAAAATAGAACAAATAATTTAAATTTTACAACAAATCAAATATAAATATACAGGGTGTCCCAGAATATGCAGGCAATCTCTCGAAATCTAATACACAAATACTAGGCTTAATTTAATATATTTTTTTAAATGATGATTACTAGATATGTCTTCTTAAAATAAACCCATTAAATCGTATTTGGCTTATTTAGTTTGCCAGGGACGGACTAGCTCTGACACAATAATAGCAAACACATTTTATGATAAGGGCTCAACAATATTATTTTTGGATAGCTTTAACCTTAAACTAAAAAAAAAGTATTTTTGATTTGATTTGATAAAATCAACTGTTTACGAGAAATAAAATATTATTTTTGGTATTTTTTTTACATTATACAGGGAGTTTTTATAATTGTACATCAATATTTAAGAAGGCAATTTTTGAGTCCATTTTAAAAAGAAAACTGCAAATGAACGTCTGTCCCAAACGTCTTAACTTTTAAGATACAGGGTGGTAAAATTTTTAAAAATAAATCATTTATTATTAATATCTGTAATACCACTCTAGATATTTTAATGAAATTTGGAATACATATTTTAAAAAAACATTTTTTAGTGTTTATTTGCTAAAATAGGCAGGTCAAATTCTGTACGTACCACTGGTGGAAATAATAAAAAAATGTGGTATACTTAAAAATGCTTCTTGATACATAGTATTTGTATGCCAAATTTCATTAAAATATCTAAGTGGTATTACAGATATTAATAATAAATGATTTATTTTTAAAAAATTTACAACCCTGTACCTCAAAAGTTGAGATGTTAGGACATACGTTCATATGAAATTTTCTTCTTAAAATTGACTCAAAAATTGCCTCCTTAAATATTGATATACAATTAGAAAACACCCTGTATAATGTAAAAAAATACAATCAGGAATACCTTTTTGTTAGTTTAAGGTTAAAGCTATCCAAAAATAATATTGTTGGGCCTTTATCATACAGGGTGTCAAAAAAAAATGCTATTATTGTGCCAGAGCTAGTCCGTCCCTGGCAAACTAAATAATACAAATATGATTTAATGGGTTCATTTTAAGGAGACTTATTTGGTAACCATCATATTAAAAAAATAATAAATTACGCTTAGTATTTTAAAAGTTATTTAAACAAAAACGATTTCCAGGGGCGTCCGTTATGTACCAGTATCTCCGTAGAGGAGGGTCATAGAAAAAAAGTTTATGGGAACTTATCATAATATTTTTAGGTTTTCTATTAGATTACAAGAAATTGCACACATATTCTGGGACATCTTGTATTTTAAGACACATTTCACATTTTTTATAACATAATAGTTTAAAAGAAGGTAAATGTTAAAGATTTACTAATTTTTTTTATTTTTATTTCTAGACTGGTCCCTAAGGAGGCCGAAACTAAGCTGTTAAATATAGTTTCTGAAATTTTAAAACATAGAAGAGAAAACAATATTCAAGCCAGTGATTATCTTCAATATATTTTACAACTTGGAATTGAAAAGAATCTTAGTGACGTTGAAATAACCGCTCATGCCTGCACGTTTTTTATTGATGGTTATGAAACTTCTTCCCTAGTTTTAACATATTTATTATTAAATTTAGCTCAGAATCCAATATATCAACAAAAAATAAGAGAAGAGATAACAGAATACGAAAAGAAAAATAATGGTGTAATAACATATGAATCATTACATGAGATGTCGTGGTTGAATGCCTGCTTTTATGGTATATTTTAATTATTTAAGACTCTCCACAATATACACTGCCCACTATTACCCTCTTTTAATATGTTAACCAGTGTAACCTTTAGCATTTTTATCATTTATTTTTAAATTTATAGTCATTTAATATGATAATGGAAAAATCGAGTTACAACAAAATTAAATACAAAATAAAAACTATTATACATATACAGTGTGTCCCAAATTGGGCCTACATGTATTGGTAACTCGGGAATCATTAGAGCTACAGTGTTGGTTAAATTAGGAAAGTTTTAGACAATTTAATTGCAAAATTAAATCTGCTTTCAGATTTTATTTATCTTTTATGGTTTTTGAGATAATTAAGAAAAACCAAAATGGTGCATTTTTAACTTTGCCTGTAGCTTGCAAACTACCAATTTTACGGGGTTACGATTACTACAAACTTTATTTGTTTTTGAGATATTTACCCAAACTTTGGATTTTCATACAGACGCCAAATTGGATTTTAACATTTTTGGAAAGAGCTCTTCAAGAACTTTTCATTGATGTATCACAAGTCTAGGTTTTCAGATTGCTTAAGCTCTAAAAACAATAATTTTTGTTTATTTGATAGTAGGCTTAGACTAGACTATGTAATGGCCGCCCCGTTTCATAAAAAGCAAATGATACACCTCATTTTTTGCGTGTCCCCATAGGTAAAAATCAGGGGGTGTGATGTCTGGTGATCTATCTGGCCAAGCAATTGGCCCATTATTTGAGATTATGTTGTCATTAAAGGTATTTCTAAGGACCTCCATCACCTCCCTGGTACTGTGCGCTGGACATCCGTCTTGCAGGAACCACAAATTATTAACTTCATTTGGCGGAACCGTATTTCTAATGGCCGGTAAAATATGTTCTTGCAGGAGTAGCAAATACTTATCTCCATTCAAAGTTTCTTCAAAAATAAATGGTCCAATTAAACGCTTGTCTAAAACAGAAAAAAAATGTTTTATCTAATTGTGACACGTAAATTAAAGGTACATTTTAAATTACCTATGATGCCACACCAGACATTAAAGCCAAACCTTGTTTGTAGCCGTCTTTCTTCTAAATTATGTGGAATTTCTGTATCCCAGCAGTTGATAATTGTGCCTATTAAAAATTCCACAATTTGTAAACCGGGTTTCGTCTGTCCAGAGAACCTTGGATTGGAAATTGGGTATCTGTTGACATTTAGTAATAAACCATTGACTAAAGGTGATTCGTCTATTGAAATCATTCCCCCGAAGACCCTGGACAATACGTGGTTTGTATGGATGTTTCTTTAAAGACCGATGCACAGATGACTTAGGAATTGTTGTCTGTTCTTCCACTTTTCTAACCGATGTTTTGGGATCGTCTCTAACGTTTTCCATTATAATGGCCTCTCTTGCTTCATTATTTTTTGTATAAGTTTTGGCATTCGGTTTCACAAAAGATCCATAGGCTAACAAGTTCGTAACTAAGAATCTAAAATGTCTTTGATTAGGTTGTTGCCGCTCCGGAAATTGTTCTTCGTATGCAAGTGCTGCAACGTCTGTATTTCTGTTAGATTTAAAAGGAATTTCTAGCATATTCACCTTTTCATCATTGGAATAATTAAGAGCCATTATTGTAAATACTTAAAATAATCAAAACTTTAATTTTTGTTGAAGGCGTTTCTAAACGAGAAACCACGCTAATTTTGACATTTACATTATTTAAATTATAAGATGCGTATCATTTGTTTTTTATGAAACGGGGCGGCCATTACGCAGTCTAGTCTAAGCCTACTATCATCTGAAAACCTAGACTTGTGAGCTCTTTTCAAAAATGTAAAAATCCAATATGGCGTCCGTATGAAAATCCAAATTTTGGGTAAATATCTCAAAAACAAATAAAGTTAGAAAAATATTTTTACTTAAATTAATTTTTTCTTAAAAAAGTGTTCTAATAATTGGTAGTTTGCGAGCTACAGGCAAAAGTTAAAAATGCACCATTTTGGTTTTTCTTAATTATCAACACTGTAGCTCTAATGGTTTCCGAGTTACCAATACATGTAAGCCCAATGTGAGAAACAACTGTATTTGTGGGCAGTAAAAAACAAGCTAAATGGTTCTACGAAATCTCCTCGAAAAATTTTTATCGAATGACATTTCCACGAATTACAATTCCTCGAAATTTTTTAATCGAAAATACACTTCATCGGCAATAAATCTCCTCGAATTACAATTTCTCGAAATTTTTTTTATCGATAATACATCTCCTCAAATTACAATTCCTCGAAAAATTTTACATCGAAAATACATTTTTATGAATCAGAAATCATCGAAAAAATAGTTCAAAAATCCTTTAAGTTTATAAGTAATTAAAAAAAAAATATTTGACAAATTATGGCAGTTGAAACTTCAATAATGAAGTTTCTGACCTGCTTAAATCGATTTATACCGGATGCTATTTATCTAACCCATAGCACTATAAAAAAGCAAAAAAAAATTAAAGAAATGTCTTCCAATAAAATATAGTTTCGATAAAAGAAATTCAAGAAATTGTAATTCTAGGAAATGTATTTACAATGAAAAAATTTTTAATGAAATGTAATTCGAGAAAATGTCATTCGAAAAAATGTTTTTCGAGAATATTTCGTAGAACCGAACTAAACTTTATTTACAAATAAAATAACTTTTAAATAATTGGACCACTTACAGGATATAAAACACTATATATATATATATATATATATATATATATATATATATATATATATATATATATATATATATATATATATATATATATATATATATATATATATATATATATATATATATATATATATATATATATATAGGCCATGAAAACGACAAGGCGATTTCTCATATCTATGGTTAGCAGGAAAAAATCGCTCGGACCCGTCGATTTTTATTTCGAGGGGCCAAAACAGCCATTTGGATTGCTTTGTTTCGACCCATCCAATTAGAAGCGATTCGAGTTTTCGATTTGCCACAGATCCTGTCTCCCTAAGCTTGGCTACTAGTTCAATAACGTATTTCCAGTTGACATGCTTATCTGGATTAAGTTCATTAAATAACTGTGATTAGCGCACCTACCGTTTTTATAATAAAGTTTAATTATCGATAATCTTTCGGCCGTTGAGTAAACCATTTAAAGCAAAAACAAAGATTATAAGCCGAAACAATTACAGACAAAATCCTGTGAGATACTAAATTTACATAAATTATGTAAATAAGTTACAAAGAAAAATAAAAAAACTAACTACATTATTTATAATTTTT